>APFE031744377.1:0-55123 GCA_000404065.3 Pinus taeda | reverse complement strand
CCTCCAGGTACCACGTTTCATCAATTTTCATACTGGATACACTGAAGCACAACACATAATCTGAAAGGGCCACATTTCATCCAATTTTCATACTGGACCCAATAACCACATTGAAGCTTATAATCAAACAACTTTCTGAATCACTCAATCACTAGATCAATACATATACAATGAGAGTCATCAATCAGATCTAGTTCATCAGATCACATAAAGATATACTCAATCACTTCTCATACGGCTGTCATAAGATCATAATCCCAGAAACTAGACATCACTTCAACACCCAGAACAGCAAGGATAAACATGGATTTCAAGAGAAGTAAGCAGCTTGCTCAACTGCTCGCCTGCTTACGTACTCACCCTGCTTAACTGCTTGCCTGCTTACCGTACTCACCCTGCTCAACTGCTAGCCTGAGTACCAGTACGCACCCTGCTCAACTGCTAGCCTGCTTACAAGTACGCACTCTGATCAACTGCTAGCCTGCGTACCTCGCTCTGAGTCCATTGAACTGCCTGCGGTCATCCGCACCTGAAGCCCTTCTGTGCCTGCGTACCGGCGCACCTGAACCTCTTCTCTCCTGCGTACCGGCGCACCTGAAACTCTTCTGTGCCTGCGTATGTACGCACTTTTCGCTCACTGTACCTGCGTACCTTCGGCCATAGATGATTTCAAGACTTCAGAAAGAACCCAGACAATCAGATCTACAGATCTGAACATGCGCCGAAGAGATCTTAGCCCATCAGTAGATTCGCCTTATTTAGATCTAGACTAGATCTTACCCTCATAAGATATTCAACCAAAAACATACATAAGCCAAATGATCTCCTTTGCTTTATATAGGCAAGCTCTTCCTCAAATCAAGGATCATGGGGCTCAATAATAATAATAAAATAAACAATACCACAGGCCAAAACCATGATAACCCAATACCGTTGGCTAAATACCATGAGAAACCCCACGTGTGGGGGCTTAACTGCCTTGAAGTGTGTGCACTGGGGGTACGCACCCAATGAATGGGTATCCTGCGGGTATGTACGCACTTTATATAAGATATGCCTGCGTGTACGCATCTTTTGAACGGTGTGCCTGCGTACTCCTTATTTTCTTCAATATTTGAGAGCTGTTCATCAATGTTTGCTATTGACCTATTGTACAGTGATCCATCACCTGTATGGGTTGCCATCAAGGACAACACTTTAGCCATAATGCCAACAAAAACAATCATGATCTTGTCAGACAATGACATACATACATATATATACATGTAAACATATATAGGCATTAGCATAATCATGCTCTCAACATAATTACCAGATATCATAAGGTCAAGGTTAAGAGAACTTGCTTTATCCATGCACAACATGTACAATATTGAGAACAACAGTTCCCAACATAGCCAAGGCATTTGATGTCTCAAATCCATTTACTTTACCTTTTATGTTACCTTTCTCGTCATTGTCCTTCCATCATCCATTTACCTCAATGGACCCAACCAATCCATCTGGTCATCATATTCTTGCCTTCAGTTGCCCTTACTTATGCATCAGACTTCATCTAAGTCTTACATTACCTGTTAAGTTTCATTCAGCTCTCCCGAGCTCCATTAACTTCCTCCTTCCCCAACCAATTCCCAAGACCCTCAAAAACATAAAATGCAAGAACCACAAATAGACAAGAAGAAGACCATGAAAAACCAATAACAATACGACACCACAAACAAAGTGGTATGGCCATACACTAGACATAAACAAAACTGCAAATCAAGCACAAACAAAGTACAAAGCATTGAAATCAAAAGACTCTCAACAAACACCATGATTGAATCCCATGGTTCCCAATGCTTCCAAGGGAAAGCTCAACCTGATCCTTCTTCAAGATTTCGTGACAGACACTTTTTGGCATGCAATCCCCAACATCATACTGCCATAGCACATAACTATCAGTGCATAAATAAACATAACAATACACCAGTTACCTTATCTTGTTGTGCAACATAACTATCAGTGCATAAATAAACATAACAATACACCAGTTACCTTATCTTGTTGTGCCAAGCACGATGCCGTAACCGAACACATTCATGTCATCTCTCAAGGGACTCCAATTCCTTGATAGTTATAACTATAACTAGAAACTAGTTGATATACTTGTCAAATACATGTTCATGACTATAGCACATATTCACATAATTTCAAACAAAATCAAGGTTAAGAAGACTTCTTGTATACAAAGCACTCATTCGTTTGGAATTAGGGTTTCCAAACATATCCAAAGGAATTCTTGCCCAATTCCTTTATTTTACTCTTACCTTGTTGCAATCAAGTCTTATTATATATTGTTACATCACCCAATTGTTAGTTATATAAACAAATCAACTATTACCTTGTCACGCTAATACCAAGCATGATGCCCTAGAACTGCTCACACATGTCAGTCACATGTTCCAAAGACCATGACATCATGTATATTAATTTGAAATCAACCTTTACTAAGACTAACAATCATGTCATAATCGACTCACAATGATAAGAAATAATGCGACAACTATCACCTACTTATACTTCAGTACATATCAACTATCTCACACATATGTATTAGTACAATCATCTTAAAACAAGATCATTCCTTCATGCAATCTTATAGACACATACTCATATCATGCAAGTAATGAAAAATTCAGACAATAGATAGACGACATACTAGACACCAAACACTCAAACACCAAATAAACAACCTAATCAAACATTCAAACACCAAATAGATGACATAAGCAAACTCATACCTTAATGTATCTCAGGGGAGGCTACCTTGTCTACACAATCAATTTATATTAGCACAATATAACTTTACAAGCACATCAACTCATACATACATAAGGGCATGATATCCATAACAATAACAAGCTAATATGTTCACATCATAAACTCATACAATTGTCATTCATTTATAACAATCACATATGCACTGTCAGTCTAGATTAGTAAGACATAATATCACAATATATTAACTCATACATGAATGTCATAACCATGAACATCTACATAGGTCAATCCAAATTAGAACAACACATATAACATTAAGATCTTAATGCAATAAGCCTAATCATCAAGTTAATTAACATATAACATACTCATCAACGACATATAACAAAATCATCAAATTAACTATCATATAACAACAACAAGTTAACAGATAACATACTCATCAACAACACATAACATACTCATCAACAACATATAACATAATCATCAAGTTAACTAACATAAAATAACAACAACAATGCATATAACAACAAGTTACTGCCATGCATGACAATCTGACATATGTGCATATGACCGCACTGACCAACTAGCATCTATCATGCATGTAACCACAACAATAATAGAATGACAAGCATGTACATAACCCTAATGCTTATAACAACCATTAATCAACATACATGCATACCCACCATACAAACCTATATGATGATTTTCTCTTACTCATATAATCTGCATCTCCTACTCTATCTCGGCCAACATATCAGCATCATAACATACCAACAACATCATGATGACACAAACTACATAAAATGACCTCATGGACAACAAACTTAACCATGAAAATGCATGCATAACAGCATATAGACATTGACATGCATAACAATGCATAACCGACATGCACTCATGACAATCACATCCAACAACAACACCATCATCTTCCACATGGTAACACAAAGGCAATAATGACCACCACCATGCATACACAACAAATACATAGAGCACAAACATAAGGAACACATATGCAACCGACATGTATGCATGACCAATGCACTCCTTCCATCTAGTCCAAGTGTTGAACCATGCTCTGACACCACTTTGTAACACCCTGCTCCCACATTTACCCAAGCTAACCAGTCCACCGGGGTAAACATGTGACGAAGAGTTACTATAATATGATTCAACTACCTAAGTGCAGTTAATGAAGTGGAAACGATGAACCAACACTTTGCAAACCTCCCTCGGGTGCTACAAGACCCCTAGGAGCTAATCTACCACTCCAGGTGCCCAACCCCTAAGTTAACCTAGCATTTCAATGAATTAAACCCCCATTCGCCCCCATGACAAGGCCTCCATGCAAATGGAACCCTCCAATTTCTGCCACAATTCCTGCAAGGGAGAGACTTCAACCTTTTTCAGCTAGTTCTGTGCCAAATATTGCGATATTCAAGGCACTTTTTCAGGGCTAGTCTCCATACCAATGCCCATAACTTGATGAGACTTTCCAAGATAGTTAATGACACCAAGACAAAGCCTCTAACATAAAACTTGATCAAGGGCTTGACCAAACCAAGCCTAACCATGACAGACATTTTGTCAAACACATCACAAATATGAAATCTACAGGTCATAACAACATATATGAGCATAGGGGTCTCATACTTATCTGAGATTTGTAAAAAAAATTGATGCCTTAACACAATAGCAACATTATCATATATTAGGTCATATATTCATCAACCATTCATATATTCATTAAACATGTCAAGATCCATAAACGATATACTTCATGTGACCAACATATAACCAACATATAACCCAGCAATAACCAACATATAAACCATGGCAACTCAACCATAATATTACCATCATAATCAATACACATATACCTGAATCATAATAGAAAATACCTTTTATTAACATATGAAAATGTCAACCAAGTCAGGGACTTCCACGTACCACCTAACCATAGACTGGGTTGAACCAAATCTTTCTTTCAACCAGTCACCCCTGTGCCATATTCCAAGCATGAATGTGGGATCTCATGGAATAACCAAAACAAACCAAACCAGGGCATCTAGAGGCCAAACCACCTCAACCCTCAACCAGTGATTCCACCTCACGGTCAGACATCACTAACCATCACGAGATCAATCTTCATCCAAGGTTTCTAGGTCTCTAAAGTGTTTGTTCCAACTCGGCTTTTAAGACTAGTAACTCAACCCACAATTGTCACTAGGATTCCAGAGAGTTTTTCCAACCAAGGCTTCCAGGACCAGTTACTCAACCCACAGTTGTCACCCGGCTTCTAGAGTGTTTGTCCAACCAAGACTTCCAGGACTAATAACTCAACCCACGAAGGGATTCTAGAACATTTGTCCAACCAAGGCTTCCAGGACTAGTAACTCAACCCACGTTGTTACAGGGCTTGCAGAGTGTTTGTCCAACCAAGGCTTCCAGGACTAGTAACTCAGCCCAAGCTATTACAAGACTTCCAGAGCGTTTTTCCAACCAAGGCTCTAGGAAATAATAACTCAACTCATAGCCATAAGGAACATGAACACCAACCATAAAACAAAGGTAAACCGACAACACCATGGCTATCTAGGAATTGGCAAGGCTAGGCAAAACCATTGTCAATCCAAGCAATCCTCCATGCCAATGACAGATCATAACCAAGAAACCACATGCATGTGAAAACTAGTAAGGAAATCATGCATGAAACTCAGTACCTGCAAAGCAAACTCGTTGTAGTTGTTGGTCCTGATGTCCTCTTATGCTTTCCTACTTTTTTTTGCCTTATTGCTCCAAATCGCAAGTATGCCACACTCCTCCAAGAGTGATCCAAGGAAACTTTAAGTGTCCAAGAGTACGAGAGGGAGATAATAGAGAGAGCTCCAAAACTGAAATGACAAAAGATACATTGACAAAAGCCATGAACTCATCCCCATAAGCCTTTTTATCATTGAGGCCTTTATTTCTTCAATTTCTTTCATTTTCACCCTCACATGCAACATGTGACCTTTCATAAATAAATGTCAAATAATGTCTCTTTGCCTTTCCAAATCCTTTGCCATTGTCTTTGCCATAATTAACCGGAATGAACACCCACTGGGATGTTTTTCCCGCCATTCAGCTTGGAACATGTGTCCCATGACCTTGGTCTTATATTTTTTTACATGGTTTTTTAACTAGGGTTATTTTATTAGCTTTCAATTCTAATGGAAATAAATTGCAAAGAAAAAAGCTATACTCTATGAAAGTGAAAAAAAAATGTCATAAAATGAAATATTAATCTAGAAAAGGTTTGGAGAATTAATCTAGGAAAACATTGAAAATTAAGCTAGCAAAGCATGTAAACTTAATCTATGAAAGCATGGATATCTATAATCTATAAAAGTGAGTAAATTTAATCTATGGAAGCTTGTAAATTTAATCTAGAAAGCATTTGAAATCTATTTTTATTAAAGAAAGCAACTCTAATCACAATGAAAATGTTTCAGAGTCTTTTATTTTTTTTGTATTTTTATATTTCTCAAGCACTTGATTGCAATATGGAAAAGAATGAAATGACAATTAGGGACTTGAAAATAAATCATCTAAAACAAATAAATAAATCGAATCCTAAGTGGTTATTATAATGTAAATTATTCTTAATTAAAAATATTAGAGAATTGTGATGACTTCAAAAACTAGATTGATTTAGGTTCAAAATGAGTGATCTCTTTCTTAATTTGATGGATAATTCAAATTCTTTTTTATATTTATATATTTGTTGGTTGCAACACAAAATCTGAAAAAATTCATTTGAAAGATCCATGAATATCTCCAAAACCATGCACTATATATATATATATATTAGTAACTTAATTGGCTCATTCTGCACAAAACCCATGTTTTATCTTTTCACTATATATATATTACTTTGCCCATAAAATGCATTAGAAGTTGACTGGTCGAAAATTGTTACTAATCTAGGTCACCGTCTTCAATCAAGTGTTGAAAGCTCACAATTGCAATATTAAGCAAAGTACTACTGCATATTTGTAAAATAAACTAATTTAAAACATAAGAAAACCAATATAAACTACATATAATATGAAACTAAATGGATTATAAAACTACATCTTACGACAAAACAAGAATATAAAACTATAAAATAAATAACATAAGAACCTATCAAATGTGTTTTATTCCATCATAGTTTGGAATTATGCTCCAAGAGTTTCCCACTTTGAATAGAGAAGACACTCATATTTATACAAAAAAACTAAATTAACTAAATAATAAATGTGAATCCACAAATATATCCTAGATCCACAAATTTCTCATAGATCCACAAATCTCTCATGTGATTACAACCATGTGTTAACATCTAGCAAGTAACATCTCTAAATATCCTCTCGCAAATCTTTAAAATATTTGATAAGAAATCTTATCAAAACTTCCATGATTCTTCTCCATCAAATGTGATTGAGTGATTATCTCAAATCTTCAAGAGTCTAAAGAGGAAATTCGAATTTGAGACTTAAAGGCCAAATATGACTTTGTTGGAATCTTCAAATATGCCTACACACATCACAAAAATCATCCAACTTTTATATATAAGTGAATATATGTTATTTTTCTAATATTTAATCTTAAATTCACTCAAAATATTAAAATAACTGCTTTAGAAAATAATAAGTCTAAAACCATATACAATCATAAAAGTGGTCTTAATGTAAGGCTATAGGATAGTGGAATATGGTTAAAAGTGAATGAAAAGAGGATGAAAAAGATGAGATTTTGGGGACCCAAAATTGCCCCCAATTGAATATGTTGCATGTCCTCATGCAACCTTGCATTGATTCTCACGCATTGAAGTTATCCCATTTTTTTTCTGGAGTGAGATTATGTTTTATTAACAACTCATTTTGTGACTTGAGATGCTTCACCAAGATTTGCATCTTTTGCAAAGTCTTCTTCAATTCTTTATTTTTCTCAAAATCTTGCTCTTCTTTGAAAGATATATAAGTGGTAGCTCTTGTGGTTGGTCCTTGTGTGATAACCAAATGTATTGTAGGTGCTGGTTCTTGTGTGGCAACACTTTTTTTTTGCCACAAAGAATACTTGGAAATTTATTCAAATGAAGACCAATTTATATACATATCAACAAATCTTTGCTCATGATTTGAATCATTACAATAGATATTCATATCTGAATCGAAGAGCAGCAACAATCAGTTGGGAGAAACATGTTGGTCAACAATACATGAGTTGATGGAAAATGGAATTGAAAAAGGATAATGAATATCCCCCCAGCTGAAGGTGTTTTCTATCTTTGAAAAATGGGGAAATTAAAGTCACATGGGAAATTTTCCAAATACATGTCTTTTACCATTCAAGCAATTAGTGATTAAAGATTAGAAAACAACATACCTTCATCTACCTGAAAAGTCCATAAGCTATGCATATGGGAGATCTTGGTTATTATTGTTGATCATGGAATATGAAGTGAAAGAATCTAATATGCTTCTTCTTTTCTCTTGGTTGTAGGAATAGTGGATGAAATATGAAATCTGAGCCTTTGTGCCTTCTTATTACTGAAACTAGGAACTGAATCTTGATTTATTGGAACATTGTAGTAAGTTGAAGTTGATATCATAAACCATATAGTCTTCACATATAATCCCAATTAGTACAAATCAATCTATGTGAATGGATTTATTTGAAATCGAACATAGAAAGAATTCATTGGATTATCGACAATTAATCAATTGTTAACCAATGCGAGACAACTCACAAATAATGTAAATGAGTGTCAAGTTACAAAAGTGTTGACAAGTATAAATGAGTGTGTTGAAGACAAGCCACCTGCAAGATCTGGCAATCAAGAGACATTGTTGTATTCCCATTGTTATCACCGATGAGGCTTTCCATTGATGTATGCAGGCTCCAAGGCCCTCAAAATATCTCTAATCTTGGTCCCAGATGAAGTGTTGAAGTCGATAGGACAAGATCCGTTGGAAGGTGGGCCTTAAAGGATCCCACGTCAACCAACTCGAGCATAGAAGAAAAATGATTTGAAGAACCATAATGAAAGATTGAAACCAACATGAAATTATAAAACTTATTGTGAACTTTTCTCATCAGTTGCCTAGTTTTCAAGCAAAACTCATGTCCAATTGCGCCAATAAACTAGTTTTCACAACAAAAATTTTATTTTTCCTTTTATTTTCTCTTCTCTTTAATTTTTTTAATAATTTTTTCTTTTTTTCTTTTATTATTCTATCCTATTCTACTTTGAAAATGAAATTTTGTTTCAAGTATAAGAATACTTCCAATGGATCCATGTGCATAACATAATGACAAATAAACTCATGTGCAAGTTTGAAAGATATGCTTTGATATATACTAGAATATGAGAGACCAACAACTTTGATTGAGATGATGTCAAGAATCGTTGAAGAAGAGAGTGGTGCTTCGGCTTAATGATTATCTGGAACCAAAATTCAATATAGATATGATGGTCTTGGTTCACTTGCTCATCTAGATTGTTATATATGTCTTACTATACCATGTTATTCAAATCTTCTACTATTGAATGGTCAATCTCTTAGACGCATAAATGATCTTATGATAGGCATAGTAGAAATTCCTTGATCTCAAGTTCCAATGGCTTCTCTCCATCAAAAGTGATCAATGATTCTTGAGTCTTCTCTGGATCTTCATCTTCTCCATGGTGTTCTTCAGCGATAGCAGGAAAATCTTTTTTTTGCAATACTCTTCCTGATCTAAGATGAAAATCGTTTAGATCATAACGAGATGTTTGAAATTTTTGTACCTCAACATTGTAAGTGGGCTAAGGTATTTTATTCGTGGGGATCCAAAATATGACACAGCTTTCGATGTTATCAATTGGACATTTAAGCAAAGCATGTTTCCTTATACATTTGGGGAAAATTATAGATAAACAAACATTCTCATTTTTTGCTTATTTTGCGTTTATAGCATATCAATTTGTTCACTTAAATTACCAAGAATATTTGAGAGAGTTCTTCTAGATTCTTGATCATCCTTGAATACTACTTTGTTTATTGCTTGTCTTGCACATGGATCAGTATATGGGGTTCCTATGGCACAAAAAACTTTAAAAACCCTAAATAAATAAAAAGGAAACACATATAAATCAAAATGCAAGCAAACCAATCATGTACTTGAAGCGCCACCGTGCTACTAGGACCTTCCTGTCACGAAATTATTTGTTTTCACAAGTTAGGTTTCTCTTCTTTTCATGAGTCAAACTAAAAGAAAACACAAAAACATATTAAACCATATGACGAGGCTTTGGAGAAACCCACTAAAGTGGATGCGACAAATTACGACCCTTTCCAAATATTTTGAAATAGGTCATCTTTGTGTCTTACAGTTTCTCCTCCCCCAAGTCATGAGTACCACTAATTCTTTAATCCCTTTTTAACACCTCCCTGACAACGACACCAAAAATGTTAGGTAAATTATATGTGTTTATATTACCAACATTTAATTATCAAATTTGGGATCGTAAGACTTAGATATGCAAGAAAAGTATATGTGGAATCAAAGCTTATTGTAGCCTATGCTAACAACTAATGTTGGCGAAGCACAATTTGGAATAAATAAAATCAAATGGTAAATCACCACAAGGCCTATCACTCTGAGACAAAACAACTTAGTGTTATAAGGTTTATGGATCACAATATTTCATGCTTGGATATTCATGTGATCTATCGTGAAGAACTACCTAAGGTTTCAATGTCCTTAAATGAATTATTGTAGTGACAATATAATCAAATGTCTAAAAAATAACATTAGGAATCAACAATGGGTTGTGGAACCACTAATGCCATAAAGGATCTAAGTTGCAATCTTTCACGCACGAGGGTGTTAATGCAACTTTGTGAGAGTAACTCATTAGTGTCTTTAACCTTCAATGATTGTTCCCTATAGTGGATCGACACATATGCTACAAGAAAACAAACCAACATAATGCAAACACAATAGATCCAAACTAGACTAGCTTTATACGATAAAGAAACAAAACATAGTAAAAACAAAGACATAAAACATTTCAAAGGAACCTATAAAGAAATATGGAAATAGAATATTGAGCTCAATAAACTACTGCATCTACAATTTAACTAAGACCTAAATTGATCCAAGGGATCAATTTAGTGCTCAAAAATAAAAGTGTGTGACAGAACTTGAACCTATACCATTGGATAGATCTTGGTGATATGAATCCAATGCAACTTGAATCGTTCAAAACCGATATCATATGCTCCCGATATCACATTCTGATTGAATTCCCAAAGAAGTAAAAATTTGTGGAATTGACAAGGTGACTATACATTTTGGGCTAGTGGCAGGCTACCACATGGCCTCTCAAGATTGGTCAAAAAATGGTTGATTTTTATTGGCTCATAATTTATTTTAATATTGGTGGTTGATTTTTTTATTATATTTGGGCTAACTGAGTATTTGAAGAACCAATGATGGAAGGCTATGTGGGCCAATGTGAGGTTGCCACATGGCCTCTAGGTACATGTCAAAAATTTTGTATGGGGGTCGAAACACCTCACGAGAATTGAACCACAGACCTCTGCCAAGCAACCACAAGTCTCAACCAACATGCCACAAGAATGTCACTTAACCAACATAGGTTCGGGGTTATATTTAAATTTCAATATTGACATTACTGGGGGGAACGGGGCCATGGCTAATCCCTAGCCCATGGCCACATACCACATCACATGACCGACAAAGGAGGCAAGGGCTCGGGGCTTAGCCCCAGCCCCAGGGCATGGTCACAACCCTTGTGCAATGCAATCAACAGACCTGACAGAGAGTTAGATGGGGGCCAGCCTCGGGTCACAAGACCCCTCATGTAATTGCAAGCGGGAGCGTAGCGCAGGGGGCCAGCCCCAGGCCACATGGCCTCATATGACCACCAACCAACCAAAAGAGATGGTGCGCACATGGGAAGAAATAAAATATTTTATCTTAAAAACTCTACCCTCCCCATGTTGGAAAATATTAGGTAGATTATGTAGTTTAATTAGGTAAAAAGGGGAAAGAGGGACATAAATGTAAGGATAAAAATTAATCCTAAACTAGTTAAACCTAATTAAGAGAAGAGGAAGGTGAATTAAATAAGATTAATAAATTAAATTTAGAGAAATGTAGAGAACCTCCATTTGGCAACAACCAACATAAGAATATCCATCTAAGAGATAACTCGAGTTAAATTAGGGAGTAGATAGGGGATTAAATCTTGACCCATTAATCGACTTTAGTAATAAACGCAAATTAAGGAATAAAAATGGGGATAAAGAGGCAACTAGGAGAAGAAATAGGAATCTTGTTGGGGTGAGGAAAATACTAGTTTTAAATTAAAATTTAAGTAAATAATTTTGGGAGACCCTTGATGAGAGAGTGACACATGGGTGGGTGAATAATCAAGCTAATGAATTATAAAAAATAATTAATTATGCATGACATGCCAAGTGTCACCTATGAGGACTCCTACAAAAGAAGGGGCAAGCCATGGGAGAAGGGACTCTTGGGAACCCTATTGTTGGATGGATGAGACGATGTTAGAGCAGTGATTACAAAACTATAGTGAGTTTGGTGAGGTAGAGGATTTTAGAGAGGGGACTCTTGAGCCAAGGAGTGCTCTCCTCTACTAGCTAGTGCATTCCTCCATTGTACAACCCCATTGTAGCTCGGGGGTCCGCGGGGAAGAACAGTACCCAAGGAGTAGGCTGGGAGGTTAACCGGTGGGTCATCGCATTCGGATTAAGTACGTCGTCATTCACTTTCAGAGGTGACCGGCAACAAGGGAATACAAGTAACAACAAAGCAAGTGGAGTGTCATCCTCTGGTGAATGGTACATATGTGTTGCAATATTACTTTGTATGATTGCTTTATGGCCTTAGTTAAATGTATGTAAATTTTATGATATGTTTCCTGAAATGAATTTCAGGAATGTGGTAAACAATGCTGAATAAATTTGAATTCCCAATGTGTTTCTCTTTTGGTTATATTTTGCTGTGATTTATTTAAAAAAAAAATTAGTATGGATGTGGTCCTTACACTTGGTATTAGAGCTTAGTTGAACCCTTGAGACCTATGGGCCCATACACGCATGACTAGTTTTGTTAAACATCTACTACATTCTACCCTAAAATTGTGTATGAAGTTTCCATCCAACTCTTAGATTTTAGGATATCTCTACAAATACAAAATACTACGTTTCTCTGCATATTTTTGAAAATAAAATTACGAAATTTTCAAATTTAGCTTTTTCTTTTGGGCAAGTTGGCTTTCTAGAAAAGTCGGAAACCAGCTGGAAATTTTGGCAGCAGGCAATGGAACCATTTTTTCCAAAAATTTCCCTGTAGTTTTCCACATTTATACCTATAAACTTCAATTTGCATTAGGATTTTACAGTAGCATATCTTTCATGGAAACCACATACCTTATGGTGAACAAAAACGAAATTAAAAGCAATTTTTTTAACAGCAAAAGACAGAACAACCAACTTTCATTTACAGCAGAAAGTTATCCCTAAACAAGAAATAGCGTCAGTGAAATTCCTCCAGATTTTCTACAGAAAATTATCTTGCACATTTAAATGTAGAGGCTTGTTACTTGGGCACATGAGCTATAGTCCATTTGCACTGCATTTGATCGTCATCCAAGTCTGTTTTAGATGAACCCAACAGAACAACTTTTTGGGTAGCTACCAATCTCGGCCTGCAATACTGAATGGACCTCATTGATTTTTGTTAAAGGAACTTGTGTCGAAAAAGGAATTCACTAGAGTACAATGGGCCGATAGAAGATGGGTTAGCGAGGGGAAGATCTCAGTGCCGTTAGGGAAAGGAGGTATGTACCCAGCCATTGTAAAAGAGATCTTCTGTAAGAAGGTTTATTCGCGGAGTAATGAATTTGCATTGAGGCCCACTTATAGTACACCAAATAGCAATGAGAATAGATGAAAGTGAGTTTTAAAAGAAAGGAAACTAACACTTCTAACAGAAGTCTGAGTGTTCTTCAATGAACATGGGAATTGTCATAGTTTTGTTGATGATGGAACCCTAACCATGAGATGAGAGAATAAATAACTCACATAGTAAATGAAGAATGGAGATTCTGGGAAAGATATGTTGGTAATGTGTCTACCCTGGGAGTGCTCTCTCTATTGGCAAATTGTCAGCAATAGTACTTTATGTTTCTTCTTTGCCACTGTCAGATAGGAGAATTCACGTGGGATAGTGAAGAAACTACAAAAAATTGTTTTTGAGGATCGCTAGGAGAATCAGCAATAGGAAGCGTTAAGAGGAATCGTTGTTGAATGCATGGAGTTGTGTCTGAGTAGATCTGCTTGCCAGACTTGAAGATTGTGCAGAGATATTCGATGGAGTTTGAAACCATGTGGCAAAATATTCTCTGGAGATCTTTCTGCACAAGATGAGTTGTTGAAGATTCAGAGAGCAATGAAATTAAAAAGATGGAATATCTACTCTTTGTATGCTTTAGAGATTTTTTTTTTTGTTATGCATCTTTCACACTACTGAGTTTTATCTTTTCTAATAATCGTATTGAATTGGAAGTAATCTATGGAAGTCGTGGAAGCAACATTATCTTCATGAAGGTAGAAATATTATTTCATTAAGAAGAGATCGATGTAGTTGTGAAGGAGGACTATTCCATACGACAATATCCCTCTCTCTGTTATTGTGTCTCACGACCCCTATTTCCTTCTCTTCCTTCGGATCCAAGATTCAGTGCCCAAGGATTAATGTTGTGGCCTTGCTTCTTTAGCTAAGGAGACAATTGTGGTTCATCTCTTTGCTGGCACCATTGTTCCTCTCTTAGGTTTTCAATTATGTTATATTTTGTCAATGCTCCAGGAGACCAAGGTTATTAAGTTTCCATTTTCAGATTTAGCTTTTGTGAAGATATTTACACTAAATTCAAATTCAAAGTAGTGGGTTAATGAGTAAAGTCAAAAACAAAGTTCACATTGGGATTTTTAAAAAAATGTCAAAGGAAACATTAAAGTCTAAACTCAGCCTCCTCCGGAATTTCATGAAGGAAGAGGATCTATTTAAAGTACTTATCCATGGAGCACGGATATTTACTTGTGGAGACAATAAAATTAAATCTAGAATTTTAGTTTTTCAAAGATTGGGCATTGAAGATCGATCACAATGAGAACTAGTGGTCGTTTACCCTCTTTTGCTCATGTGTCCAAAAAAAAAATTTATGGAGTCAGTGAAAACGGTCGAGCATCTGGGGCTCAAGAAGGGATCTAAGATGTTTGTAATTGCTATGCGTGTTTTTTTTTTGTGTACACCAAAAGAAACCATAGATATGAGACTTCAGCATTTGAGCAATTCTGGGTTCTCGAATAAACAAATTTTGTAATTATCGCCATGCATTGTGGGCTATAAAGATGAAAAATTGAAGCTTAATATAGATTTTTTGGTCAATCATGTTGGACTCTCTTTGGATGATTTTGTTAAGGTTCCAATGATGTTTTCATACAGCTTGGAGAAGAGGATAATTCCTCAATACAGAGTACTGGAGGCATTCAATTCCACGCAGGGGTTGAAAACAAAGATGAGTTTCTGAACTATTGTTGTGTTGCCAGAGAAACGGTTTTGGAGAAATTTGTTAATTCCAACCATGAATCTTCCTTGATTCTGAGAGATATTTTCCATGGTGGGTAAGATGGCGAGTTGATGATTGACAAGGATTTATACGAGTGCGTGTCTCAGTAACCAAGATTTACCAACATTGTGACACTAAGCCAGAAGCTTCAATGTGACTTTTACTGTGCTTTATTTTTCCTTTTGAAGTTCTTTTCTTCGATCAACGAACAGGAAACTCCATTTTTTAATTTTTAACAGTTAAATGTCCTACTTCGAACAAGAAGTACACCATTCATTCAATAAAATATTTTGCAGAAAAATAAATTGTAGCCGTCAAGTTCAGGGCCATGGGCTTACCTAGAAATGCAAGCAGATTTAGAGATGTCTTCAAAGTTAGTGGCCCAAACAGATGCGACAAATGCGGGAAGGAATGAATGGATCATCTTCCTGTTTCGCAATAGCTGTTGGGAACCGCACTAAATAAATGATAATGTAAGTGAAATGAAGAAGACTCATGGGAATGTGCTCTGATTATAACATAAATTCTTTTTTGACATCTAATTTGACATACTAGACGGGGAAATTGGGGAAATTAAATTAATAATGCCAGGAAATAAAGTAAATTTGTGAAATTCAAGTAAATTCCTCTCAAATGCAGTACAATAGAAACTTCCACGTTTGACCAGTTTGGAATGTTTAAAATATTTTAATGAAGAAAAACAAGTGCAGTAAATAAAAATGACTAAACCTTGAGGTAAACAAATTACTGATTATACCCAACATGTTTAGTTTGTTGTTTGCGCCACAGAAAATCTTCCAGCGGGAAACATTGTTAATACCACAACAATTTCCGATGAGAAATATTGTTAATCAAGGTGACACATTAACCTCTTTAAGCATGTCGTTCCATGATTTAATGGATCCATTTTGCATATAAAAGTCATTTTAACATAAATAAATTAAAATGTTGGCAAGATTAGATGCTAAGTATTTCAACCCAGCACTTAGATTACTATACATGCCATATTTTGACGATAACTAAAAGATGATTAATCTCAAAATAAAAATAAAAATAAAATGGAAGATGATAAATTAAGAAATATAGGAGAAATCCACAATAGTGTAAAGGTAGGTGAAATGGTAGTTTGGCGGTCAATGCTGGAATTTTCAACATTGCCAGAGCACATTTACAGATACGTGGATAGGCACAACGTAAACCCAGGATTGTATGGTCAACCAGTTATACATATAATTATTATTTTGTAAAATGTGATCCAAAAGGTTGATTTATTCAAATTAGTTTTTTGTCTAAAAGTTAATATCAAAACTAAATATTTTTACAGGAGTACTTTCTCCAAAATGTGTTTTGGTTTTCAAATACTTACCAAGTCTTTAATAGCCGCATATATTTATTAACCTAGATAGTTCTAACACTAGCATTAACCAACGTCCTAATTTATAGATGGAAATTAACCAAGTTAAGAAAATTTGTCGGTAAAAATGCTTCTTTACCTAAATGTAAATAATATCTCAATTAGTTTATTAACCTAGATAGTTGTAACACTAGAAATTAACCAACACCCTAAATTATAGATGGAAATTAACCAAGTTAAGAAAATATGTCCGTAAAAATGCTTCTTTACCTGAATGTAAATAATATCTCAAATAGTCTTGCACTATTCTAGTCATTTACGCTTCATGGTTGTGCTAGTTGACATTCTCAGAATCATTACATTCTTTTAATTATTTAATTATTTCTCCATATAAATAATGGAACTTATTATTATATATTATTTCATTATTAATACTTGTTCTTAGATATCTTATATACTAAGGTATAACATTGTGTCATACCATACACTTTTAACTATATAAACACATTATAAATAGCCATTAATGTAAGCCCAAATTAATTATTGTTTCGAATTGGTATCCCTACATACATGCATGTAATATAATAATTACCTTGTGCTAGTGGTATGTTATGTAACACAATATTTACCTATGCTTATTATTAATATTAGGGTTTTTGGTACTTCCAATATTGAAATCATAAAACATTAGAAACTTATTCTCCCTCTCGTTTTACTACAGACATTCTCAGTTTATGTTATGATAATGCTACCATCCACCTCTACCATTTACATGACATAATGTAGTCGAAGCCTACTATGTTGAGTAGATTGATTGTATTCTTTTGATTAAAATATTATAGGAATGTTTGAATTTGATAGGTGAATTATATAATCAAGAACTTATAAATGCATAAATTGTTCCTTTGGAAGTATACAAATATAACGGTAAATTATAGAACCACTAAGGGGTTATGATTTTATCTGATTTTTATCTTATAAGGAAAAATCATGTTGAGTTGTAGTAGGATTCATTGGTGAACCATGGTTATAAGAGGTACAAGAAGGAGTGGGGCAACAAAAGGGCGCAACATGGCACCACCACAACAACCGACTCCTACCACCACACCTAATGATGGGGAAAACATCACAACACCAGAACAGATATCAGATGGAGAAGTGTTGAACTTAATGAGATCATTCCAACACATGTCTGAGGCATTAATACATCGTTTGAACAGGAGCATGAAGGACTTGTCATACAAAATGAAGCACCCAAAAACACTACAAGAAATTATGTACGTCGCGATTTGGAAAAGGCAGCTCAGCAAGCGAACATTGCGGAGGAGGAGATCATGAGAATTGGACCTTGCAAGTCAACAAGGCCCACAGGATCAAGAGTACCAAGTGGAAATAGTATGGAACGTAGAAATTTTCAAAGGCGTCCTGTGCTCAATCCTTAAAAGTGGTCAACAGGAAATCAAAGAACACCATATAGGCATCCATCTCAACGTTTGCACAGGGTACCTCAAAAAACTCGTCAACCACAACAACACCGCCCTATGCAACAACACCAAGTCACACCACCTCAGCACCGATCCGAATAGTCTGGCTCTTTTCAGCAAAGTTCTAGGCCATTTCTCAATTCAGTTGGTAGTAAGGCAGTATACATGGCACACCCTGGTGTTAAGAAGATGAGTGCGGACCTAAAACCACTCTTCTTTTGGAAAGGGATGAAGAAGGACGTTGTGAACTTGGTAGCAAGATGCTTAGAGTGTCAGAGAGTAAAAGCTGAACACAGACATCTAGTAGGTTTATTGCAACCCCATGAGGTACCAAAATCTAAATGGGAAGTTATATCAATGGACTTCATTGTGGGGCTACCAATGACCTCAAGAAGACATGATTCCATTTGTAGTGGTGGAAACATTGACCAAGAGCGCCCATTTCATACCAGTTAAGACTACATATAAGGCACCAGAAACAGCCAGATTTTTATTAATGAGATTATGAGATTGCATGGAGTGCTTAGGAAGATCATATCTGATAGAGGAGCAGTGTTTACAGGAAGATTTTGGACCAATTTCCAAGAAGCTTTGGGAACCCAATTGAACTTCAGCACTGCTTATAACCCGGAGACAGATGGGCAAACAGAGAGGACTAATCAAATTCTTGAAGACATGCTTCGGATGTATGTGATGGACCAACAAAAGAGATGGGAGGAGTTTTTACCACTTGTGGAATTTGCTTATAATAATAGTTATCAGAGTTCCATCAAGATGGCAACATTTGAGTTCTTATATGGAATATCTTGTAGAACACCTCTTAGTTGGGACCGACTAGAGGACCGAGTATTAATAGGACCAGAAGTGGTGCAAGAGATGGAAGAACAAATTCCTATGATTAGGAGGAGGCTAAAAGAAGCACAAGATCGACAAAAGAGCTATGATGATGCTCGTCGGGTAGAACGAAGTTATGAAGTGGGGGATAGGGTGTTCCTGAGAGTAAGGCCCCAAAAAAAAAAAAGCTCTATAAAATTTGGAAAGGGAGAAAAATTGTCTCCATGGTTTGTGGGACCTTTTGAAATTTTAGAAAGGAAAGGGTCAGTGGCATATAGGCTTGCCTTACCTCCATCTTTAGCGCGTATGCATGACGTGTTTCATGTTTCTGTTTTACGTCATTATATTTTAGATCCTTCGCATGTTATTGACTTTGGTCATTTGCATGTTTCGGTCAAGGGAATAGTAATGTCCGAACCAATTCGCATACTAGACCAGCGAACTTTGCAGATTAGATGATGGTTAGTGGACCAATTTAAGGTCTAGTGGGACAATTATAGTCCTAGTTTAGCTACTTGGGAGGACGGCGAGGAGATGCGTCACCTTTTTTCTTACCTATTCCAAGGACTTCGAGACGAAGTCTATTATTAAGAGGGGGTGTATGTAGTGCCCCGCTCTAGTTGACTGATAGTGATATAAGATTAACATTTATTTAGCCCTAAGGCCCGCACCTTATTATTTGAGGACCTCAGGTTGAGGATCCGGACATATGACTCTATTATTATTGGTTGTGATATTAGTGGTTGTGATGTTGATGTATGATCTCTATTGATACTATGATGAAGATAGCATTAATGGTAATGCATGTTCTCTATTGATATTATGATGATCGTGGCATAAATGGTTATGTTTGTTATCTATTTGATGTTATGATGTTGATAGCTTTGATGAATATGTATGCTTCCATTGATGTTATGATGATGATCTCCATGATGGATGTGTACCCTATGTTACCTACTTGCATTAGTTCCGGTTCACAATGAACAATGATGTGAATGACCAGGTGATGGTAATAATGCTATTATGACAATAACTAACACTAAGAAACCTTGTTACTGATTATTATTAAGTGTGGCAGGAAACCACTAGAGGCACTCGCACATGATGAGTTGACGACACCTGGTTTGATGAAAATCTATATTATTTTATCTTTGAAATTCTAAGTCGATGTTGAAACCTGTTATATATGTTTATCTATATTCTGATGAGATGTTAGTGGTTGCAGGCGCAAATTAGTTGCTTGGCCAAATGACTCACATATGGGTGCTGGGGTTGTACAAGTGGATGGAACTACATGGGAGGGGTGGGACAGTGTCCCTGATCTCACCCACTAGCACTCTCGTCGTGACTTGGGTTGGAAGGGTTGAAACACCTTCGCCTTGAAGATCACGATGTCATGAGGGCAAGTCCCAAAGTTGGGTCGCTCATGAGGATTTTACCGGGGGGCACGCATCAAGGAAGATTCCTTGATCCTTGACACCATTAGTCTCATTATAGCAGGAAACATAAGAGATTATAGTGGTCTTTGTTGTTGCACCTATACTTTCCCCTTGTAGCCATTGAATGCTTGAAGGGCAACTAGCATGGCAGCCTTGGAACTTCAAGGGAATTTCTTGAAGGGAACGACCAACTTGGCACCCTTGGCATCACAAATAAATTGTTAAGTGTGGCACCCTTGGAACTTCAAGGGAAGTTCTTGAAGCGCACAACCAAATTTGGCACCCTTGGCATCACAAATAAATTGTTAGGCGTGGCACCCTTGGAACTTCAAGGGAAGTTCGTGAAGGGCACGACCAAACTTGGCACCCTTGGAATCATTAAAAATAAATAAATTAATAAATATAATCAAGAAATGAAAAATAAGTAAATTTACATCAAGGGTAAATGATGTTAGAAACCGAGGTAATTAAATCAAGAATGAAACTTGGGTTAAGAGGATCATGGGAAGAAATAAAATATTTTATCTTAAAAACTCTACCCTCCCCATGTTGGAAAATATTAGGTAGATTATGTAGTTTAATTAGGTAAAAAAGGGTAAGAGGAACATAAATGTAAGGATAAAGATTAATCATAAACTAGTTAAACCTAATTAAGAGAAAGGCAGGTGAATTAAAATAAGATTAATAAATTAAATTTAGAGAAATATAGAGAACCTCCATGTGGCAACAGCCAACATAAGAATATCCATCTAAGAGATAACTCGAGTTAAATTAGGGAGTAGATAAGGGATCGAACCTTGACTCATTAATTGACTTTCGTAATGAACACAAATTAAGGAATAAAAAGGGGAATAAAGAGGCAACTAGGAGAAGAAATAGGAATCTTGTTGGGGTGAGGAAAATATTAGTTTTAAATTAAAATTTAAGTAAATAATTTTGGGAGGCCCTTGATGAGAGAGTGACACATGGATGGGTGAACAATCAAGCTATTGAATTATAAAAAATAATTAATTATGCATGACATGCCAAGTGTCACCTATGAGGACTCCTACAAAAGAAGGGGCAAGCCATGGGATAAGGGACTTTTGGGAACCCTATTGTCGGATGGATGAGATGATGTTAGAGCAGTGATTACAAAACTATAGTGAGTTTGGTGAGGTAGAGAATTTTAGAAAAGGTACTCTTGAGCCAAGGAGTGCTCTCCTCTACAAACTAGTGCATTCCTCCATTGTACAACCCCATTGCAGCTCGGGGGTCAACAGGGAAGAAGAGTACCCAAGGAGTAGACTAGGAGGTTAACCGGTGGGTCATCGCATTTGGATCAAGTACATCGTCATTCACTCTCGGAGGTGACCAACAATAAGGGAATACAAGTAATAGCAAAGAAAGTGGAGTCTCGTCTTTTGGTGAACGGTACATCTGTGTTGCAATATTATTTTGTATGATTGCTTTATGGTCTTAGTTAAATGTATGTAAATTTTATGATATGTTTCCTGAAATGAATTTCAGGAATGTGGTAGACAGTGCTGAATAAATTTGAATTCCCAATGTGTTTCTCTTTTGGTTGTATTTTGTTGTGATTTATTTTAAAAAAAAAATAGTATGGATGTGGTCCTTACAGAATGATTTTATTGTTGCAATAAGAAGGCAATTCTATCCATTAGCATACATGCAAAAGACTATTATGGATTGGAAAACTTTAGGCAAGCTAAAGGTCAAAATGTGCAAAGCTATACTCAAGAATTTAGAAAAAGAGCTTTGATTTTGGGTATATAGATTTATCCTCTCAAGACACTACTCAAATACATTGGAGGATTGCATAGTCCTTTGAGACACAAAATTCTCATGTTTAACCCTACAAAACTAGATGAAGTTGTGTACAAACAACTCATTTAGAAGCAAGAGGGAAGAATGTTCCTCAAGAGGACAAAAAAAATCCATTTAAGCATGGAGACAAAGGAAAGGGAAAATTCAAAGGAAAAGGAAAAGGGAAGAAGAATGCTTCAGTCAAGAAAGAGGGAGAAAAACTCACATGTAAACAATGTTTAAAAGAAGGCCATGATGAAGACCATTGTTGGAAACTTCATCATGAAATGGGACCCAAACAGTTTAACAACAAAGGGAAACAAAAGAATGTTGCAACTACACAACATGATTTAGGATTCGATTCCAGGGATGAAACAAAGATCATGGCCATGGGATTCAAAGGTAAGGACTCTATTGCAATTATTATTCCTTCAAGTAGCCTCAATGAAACTCAACATGACAAAAAACAAAAAAAAATAGAGCTTTTCCACATTAGCGTCATTTCAAAAAATACCAAGATAGATACATTTTTTGTTGGGTTGTGTTATATTCTTTCCACGTAGTTAACAGGGGGTTTGAAGGGCACCTGTAACCCTACTTTATGGTCAATGCTACCAAGGAATACCAGGATTGGACAGAGTGTTGGATATTCGTGGCTTTGTTGATGCAGACTGGGCTGGAGATCTGGATCAGAGAAGATCTACAAGTGGGTATGTGTTTAACCTATTTGGAGGTGCAGTCAGTTGGATGAGTAAGAAACAATCTGTAGTGGCACTAACAACTACAGAGGCAGAATACATGGCAGCCACTCATGCAAGCAAGGAAGCAGTTTGGTTGTAGAGATTGTGTTCATGTATGGGGTTAGTACAGGGAGCTATAAGGATAGACTGTGATAGCCAAGTGCAATTTTCTTGGCAAAGACCCTGCTTATCATTCAAAGACAAAGCACATTGATGTTCAGTATCACTTTGTGAGGGATATGATAGAAGACAAAAAGGTGTTGCTGGTAAAGGTGGACACTTTGAAGAATACTGCAGATGCATTGACAAAATATGTTAGCTTTGAGAAGTTCTCTTGGTGTAGAGAAACAATGGGTGTTTCAGGGCTGAAAAAATGACTAAGCTCTCTTGTGGCCCCCTGTAGAAAGAAAACAACAAGTGGGAGATTGTTGGGTTGTGTTATATTCTTTCCACATAGTTAACAGGGGGTTTGAGGGGTACCCGTAACCCCACTTTATGGGGTCCAGGGCCGCGCCCCGGAAAATTTTGGTTTTGGACCCTATGTTAGGTTGGGCGGACCCACCTATGGTTTTGTGCATGATTTTCGCACATGTTTTTTTTGGACGCGATGGTTTTCGGTCCATGGTTTTGGACGCAATGGTTTTCGGTCCATGGTATTGGATGCTTCGGCATGTATAAATATGTATTGTAACATTGAAAGGGACATAATGAAAAATCAAGCTCGTAGTCCCGGTTTTGGGATCCAAGGGAAAATCTCTGTGCATATGTGTTTTATGTGTTATGCTCTCGCATTTTTATTTTTCTGTGATTTAGAATTCGTATGCAGGTAATTTCTATATGGGGTTAAAACCTACAAGTTCGTTAGAAGTCAAAAGGGGAATTAGGAAGGTCAAAGCCCCTTAGTATGTTAGAATTTAAGTTGTTTTATGACCCTCCCATGGTTCACGAACCATGGTATTGTAGTGGAAGAAGCTATAGAAAGGAGTCATAGGGAGTCATAGGGGATATCTATTAATCGAATATCTATGTATGGGCTAGTGATATAAGTCAAAAGATTCTATTTTCTATACTTAGGCGAATGGAAAGGCTCTTGCAACTGTGTGCACGGAGACCTTGGTAAGTCTGTCGCTGAGTACGGGGGCCCTTGTAGCTGTGTGCACTGGGAAGGAAGAGTCTGTAACACAAGATTTGAATATAATAAAGACTATTTTGGAGCAACATTTGTGAATTTGTGCGTTTATAGTTACTTTTGAATTTACTTTGCATTTGCTCTATTTACTACATTTATCATAAGAAATACTTAATGGATGCGCGAAAGTAGTAGATCTAGTTAATTACATGATGCTATGAATGTTTAGAACACTTAGCGAAGAGTTTAGATCTTTTTTTTTTAAGTTACTATAATTTTCCCCATTTCAAAGGTTAGGGTTTGCAAAGGTCAGAATAAAGCCCTAGAAGTAACAAAAAACATCACATAGACCTTTGGATGTAGAAACCTGGTTTTGTCATCCCTCAATACTACCTTGGGTGGGACTGCAGTCTTTGCTACATGGGTTGTTTCTGAAAGGGCCAATAGTGTAGGGTTTTGTTAGTTGGCACAACTAACTCTGAACCTGGGTCTAGATGCCCTCAAGCCAACGATATTTATGCACCACTGCTGAAAATTGTGTAGATGGACACCTGCCTTTGTATGCTGACAAATCCTCCATAATTGTTTTGCATGGTGGTCTCAAGAGTTGATACTTCAACAAGTATTTCTTTCCTCATTTCTTCCATAGTGAATCCTGCAGATCGTTCTGCCATCTTCCTGGCCACTTGCAATTCCTATGCAATCTAATCATTCTCTGCTAACAAGAATGTGAAATTTGAGCTCATCGCTTCTATATAAGCCTTAGTGGTATCGACCATGGAAGTTGGATGCTTTCTAACATCTGACACTATCACCCTTTCCTTCACAAATGCAGGAGATGTGTGATCATCTGGGAAATTATTTCTCTGCACTTGTACAATCTTTTTTTGCAACTCATCAAAGGATATATTGTACACATCCATCACCGAATCACCATCAAGGACAACCTCTCCTTGCTCTCTCGGGACTGGTTCTGATACTGGAGGTGGTGGAGACTATAGGGTGACCTCAAATGCTCTTAGCCTAAGGTCGATATCTTGGTCTTACGGCTCCTGTGCCAACTCAGTGTCCATCTCTTCAACCATTTTCTTAATCTATTGAGCAAGTTCCCAATCCTCCACCTGCTCACCCTCTTCTTCATCTATTGACTGTTTGAACTATTCAACTTGTATTGGCACAATTTTCTCTATGATCATGCATTTCCCTTCTTGTTTCTTGTTTCTTCTTCTCTTCCCTATCTCTCCATATTATCTCCTACTCTTCTTTCAACTTCTTCTCTGTTTCCTGCAAATTCATTTCTGGTTCCTCCAACCTTTGCTTCTCCCTTTTCCTTCGTTTTTCTATTTTTATGCGTTGTGGCCTCTTTGCCTCCACTACCAAATCTTGTTTCTCGACGAGAGGGTCTTCTCTGAACTTGTAGCTTTGCTTAGCCTCTGAGTTCTCAACAATCTTCCTCTTGCCTTTGTCCTACACTGATTTTCTACTTATTGCTACTATTGTTGTTTCTTCCTATGGTGGTGCTGCCTACAGAGCAACTTTCCATTCTATAGCCATGTTGACCAATTCATTGAGATTGGAGGAGTTGTAACAGTACCTCCAAGGATCTTCATTTTCTCAATGAAATGTCCCAGGGATCCATGGATAATACACCTTCACACAGTGGTTCTTGAATATACAATGGAGATCATACAAATTGTAATCTTTGGTGTCGAACTCAAAATTTTCTAAGTCCTTGGCCTCGACATCTGCATCCTTCAAGCTCCTGATATCATACAATTGAATCCGCAAAGGAAGGGCAGAACATGGTGCCTTCTTCCTCCCATGAAAGCCTGCTAATAACCCTATGGAGGTGTGATTTGAAACTGTTATGAAACCAGCTCAAGAAAACATAGAAAAGATAGATCAACGCCTTAGAATTCAGCCTCTTCGAGGGGGCAACCTCCTTTACATTACATAAATGAACAATTCTTCGATGATTCACTGAACAAAAACTCCTTTCTATATATAGGAGTCTAAGGAGTCACAATATAACCCAACCGACCTAACAATAATAATATAAAGCCACAAAAATAACAATAGAGGGATTCTATGGGGCACAGTAATAACAATATTGGGACAATAGGGGCACAACAATATTAATAAGCGGTATAAATACAATAGTAATGGGTAATCACTAGTATTATAGGGACCCAAAATAAACCTCTTGCATGACCAAATTATCTATGGAAAACCTTGGTAGCAGATGCATAGGCTTTTATCCACCAAACATCCCGATGAAGGTGCCACTGGGTGAGGCATACCAATATGCAATGTTAAGTATTGCCTCCATCACTTCTTGGGACATGCAAGGTGGATCCTACTCAAAGATCAATTGTAAACAAGGATGTTGAAATCGTCAGATAGACTCACCATGACTCCTTGGTATCTACACTCAGAAAGAAACTTGCAATAAATATTCATGGCAGTCTCTGATGGTGTCCATGTCCAACCCATGCCAAGACACTGATGTTGGGCACAAATTGCATCAAGTAGGTATGCAGACATATAGAATCTTGCTTGCTCATCATTGGGAAGATTCTGAGCATTATTCACATGCACTTTCAGCTGAAGAGCCAACAGATCCAGCCAATTGAATGACCTTCCTTCATTCGCCAACTGGTCCAACATAACCTCCCATTTCTACGGAAAGGCCTTTGTGCTCTATTGAGAGTATAATCGGAACGCAAAGATGATCAAGAGTTGGTAGGCCTTTCTGAGTGACTCAGTCTTGTAAATATGATTGGGAGTCGATCTAAACTTCGAAGACTCTTTCACCCAATGATTTATGATGTCTCTAGTGTTCATATTGTTGTTGGGGGCATAGAAAAGTGCATACATGTGGTTCGCCGGCTGTGGTAATTGATACATCTAATGATAGTTTTCCATCCTGAAGGTAGCACACTGTGTTCCACTGGAACTTCTCAATGTCATCGTCTCAGGATCGGTATGTGAGAAAATCCAGTGAATGATGTTTGCACATGGGAAGGTGAGGTACCTACATGCAACCTTATATTCTAGTGGATGTTGACATATACTTGCTGATATTCTAGATCTTACTTAAAGCTTCCTGCAAAGATATCCTTGATTTCCTACCATGTCATCTTCATGTCCTTCTCTATTAGCACCTATGTGTCTACATAGACTAGCATGTTCATGGACATCTGTTCAACTACATCCCCAGTGCTGCTCTCAACAATGTCCTTTGATGTAGCTTTCTTGGAAGCCATGTTACTTGTATTTCTGAACAACTGCTCAACAACTGTTGTACCTGGAGACAAAGAGGACATTCATGGCATGAAAATGTTAGATTGAAATTGAAAGCACTTCAAGAAAAGACAGAGCAACAAATTGGGAAACTGTTAGGAAGGATTGCACAATTATGGCCCTCAAAGGTGAGTGACTGTCAACTGGATCTTCGCATTATGTAGTCCCCGCTGCCAGTGGGGATGTGATGCTGAACGGAATTGCACAATGTGAAATTCAGTCTGGCTTGCATAATCCTAGTGGCAAAGGCCTCAGGACTGGATCCTGGAATTGCACAGTGCATAGTTGGATCCAGTCCTTGGCAACCTCTGTGCAATTCCTGAAGTGAAGGCAGAGCCTTGAGATGTAGAAATGCATATTGCATGACGGGAAGAGCTAGATCTAGGCCAAGGAAGCCCAAATCTTCTCAAGGGAAACATGAAAATGAGTATATATGAAAGTGTAAGTTATGTTTTGTGTAGATATGATTGAATGATGATGCATGCAATAAAAACAAGTGTAGGAATCAATCAAAATGAAGAACAATAAATTTTATGGAGAGAGTCATCGCAATGGTGATTGTTAGTGCAAAAACTGGGTTATGCATGCAACACTTACAAAAGGCAATGCAAAACTTAAAACAACACTTATAAAATTTAAAAAAAATCAAAATGCCAATGGTTATTCAATAAAATGGGTAAAACAACACTCTCATAGGCCAAGGAAACAAAAGCGACAAAAAAAGCAGCAAAAGACTAGAAAAGAAAGACTTACATAGAAAATTTTCGATGAAGTTGCTGAAGGTTCCTAGATCTCCTTAGGAATTCCAGAGCTCCAAGATCGAATGGGAAAATGAGATCTAGAATTTTCCATTAAATATATTTGGCCGATATAGGGTTTATGACACAAAGGCCAAAAAGCTAGGAAAAAGTGACATGTGGCGACAATTTCCAAAAATAGCTCAAGTGTAACTTCGACTGCTAAAAATATATCCCTATTTGTTAGGGATGCTTTTTTTCTTTTTTCTTTTTATTTTTCAAGAAATGCTTCCATGCATGCATAGAGAGATTGCACAATTCTGGGGAGAACTGGGCAACTCATCGGCACATGCAACAGGTAGTTTCTGAGGGAATGCTTCTATGTAGTTCCTAGGATGAGTGGCTCTGGTTGCCTCTCATGCTTTGCATAGTTTCCCAACTAAAGGTAGGCTTCTAGTTGGGTCTGCAAAATTCTGGAGTCGAAGCTCACTGTTGGCTTAAACTACGCATTTCCTGAGAGCAAGTCTCGTTTCCCTCTAGGATTTCATAACTCACTAAGGAAAGCCTTGAACTGAATTGCAACGAATTCAATAGGTCAGCTTGTGGTTAGACAAAAAAGCAAGTAAGCAAACAAAAGCTATAAAGAAAAATATAAAACTCAATGAAAGCACAAGTACATGGGTCAATGGGAGATAAGCTACTGGGAGTTTTGTAGGGAGGCTAAAAAAAGAAGTGTATGCAAAATTTTGGAGGGTGGTTGTAGCTACTACACCATTGATAACGCATTGGTAGAGCTCCAAGTCTATGTATGGAACTTGTCTCATGTAAAGCAAGCCTAATGCTTTTGGAAGTATTGTTTGATTCTTTGATCATCATGGCTTCTTCACTAGCTTGAGTTAAGGATGTAGTCCCCACCATTCTCTTTTATCGGTAGCACACATACCAAGCCAAGTCAACTGAGTAGTTTCAATTGGGGATGAGGGGTATATTGATGCACAAGTAATATAAACTATCAAATTTTTAGTTTCATCTCTAGTGTTGCTCCGCTACTAGCAGGCCTAGACAATACCTTGATGGAGTCACTTTAGGAACACAAGAATTGCTATGCTACCAGCGAGCCTGGACAATACCTAGCCGGAGTTACTTTCTTCACCTCCCTGCACATGAAGCCTTTCTCTTCTTTCACCTTTATTTTTTATTTTTTTTCATTTTTCATTTTTCAAAAAACTGTGCATAGGAACTTACTTATTTCATGAGGCATAAGAGGGATCTTGACTTATTGACAGCAGAAGAGATTGTCCCTTTAGAGAAGCATGTTTATATATACTTCTGACATACTTTTTAAGGTTTTCACCATCACCTTTCTCTACTTGACTGAGTTGACAAGGGTGAACCGAATATAGAAAAGTGATTAGAGTAGGCAGTACTAGTTAAAGTGCAATCATTGTGACTTCACCAAGACTCACTCTAAAAGGAACATATTTGCCGTCATGGTATCATCAAATAAAGAAACACAATATCTTCATAATGAGAGGGAATAGACAGATAACCAAATGTTGATAGTTGTATAAGTCCTCTTGTATTTCACCTTGTTTGTCACGAGAAGCCAAACACGGTTTCATGGAAAGCTAATCCTACAGCTGCATAAACAAACAAACAAACAAAGGAGTGAAGTAAAATAAAAGAAAAATAAGGTAAGCAAAAGAAAAACAAGAAAGCAAAATCCAACAGGAAAGAAAACACTACTCCTACTCCTAATCTAAATAGTGCATGGGCCTACTCACGTGAAGTGATATTTCCAATGCAACCACCGTCACATTTATTGACCCACGTAAATGATGGCATGGTTAACAAGAAAGATATTAAGGCAAACTAGCAAAAAAGAAAGATAAAGCAATGAAAACCAACACATTTGAAGATTGAATTCCTCCATAGAAAGGAAAAGATTAAAATCATATGAAAGGCACTCTGCAGAAGTATCATGGTATTGTATCACATTGCATGTAGACGACAAGTATGTACACATTCTCGACCTTGACAAATAAGGAAACATGCATAAAAAAGAAAACTATTGTTTCGCAACATAGCTTGCTACGTATGACTCCTCCAATGCATGAGCGATAGGATCATATGATTTTGGTGGAGGATGTGAGTTTTGTAAACTAGATTGATTTTGAATGTGTGCGAGAGAGTGATGAGTAACCTGGGGTGATTCAATGGATTTCTGATCAGAAGCAGAATTGTCCTTAGGGCTATGAGAACCTGGCATAATGATCAGCTCAGGCTAAAGTGCCTCGACAACATGGGGGGTTTCTACTTCATCAGAAGATATATCATCAAACACCGGAGGCTTAGAAATATCAACAGTAAGTGAATCAAAGTCACGATCAGATGAATGAGTGAAATGATCATGATAACCACGATAAAAAAAATTCAAGATGTACATTGGCATCCTCATGATCTGACGAATAATACATAGGGGTTGATGCAAAACAAAAAATTTCACCCTCTGAATTAATGGAAATGAAGGATGAGAGATCAAGTGAATTCGAGAAGAAATATTTGTCCTCTCCGCAATCAAATGATGGATTGACGTCCTAAAATTATGTGAATGATCGGAAGTAGAGAAATTCGGGGATGAATTTTCACAAGAAAAATCAGAAGTGGAAGAATCACAGAAGATGTCATGATAGAGTGGATGAGGTGCAAATAGCAGGAGTTCATCCTTCATTGTGGCCTCTTCTTTAGATTCCAACACATACTCATAAAACATGATAGCGCAGGTTGGTTGCTCAACACCAACTCTGTCAACAACTTGATCCTTGTGAACATCACATGTGGGATCCGGAACAAATGAACACAACATATCAAAATCTGGAGTATCAAAGGAACCAGAGGACAGAGGTTGAGAAAACGAGATCACGTGACAACCATTAGGGTTTCATCCCAAATCTGTGTAGAAATCCAAAGCAAGTGGGGTGGGAGGAGATGAAAATCCAACAGGTTGGTTCATAACTTTTCCCACCTTGTCCAGTGGAGCTAGAGTTGTTTTATGAGAATAGGACGGAGAGTCACTTGTGACAGTGACCTTGTCCATCTTAGATTTGGAAGCTCTAACACCAAGGTATGGTGGGAGGGGTTCAATTGATCCTAACGCATGTGGATTGTTATATATATGAAGAATATACTGAAATATTTCTTTTAGAAATTTCCAGTCAACTTCACATTCTAGGAATTGAAAAGCAAGATTACGAAAACGTTGCCAAAATTGCGCAATAGATTCATCAGGTGCTTTTTGTAATTCCAATATTTTTCGGTTAAGTGATTTACGATCAAAACGAAAAAAATCAATCCCTAACTCTCTGATCATGTAATCGAAAGAGTGAATAGAGACTGCGGGAAATGTGAGACACCATTTCTTAATGCGCCTTTCCAACATGTAAGCGAACATCCCATAGGAAATGTCATCCAAAGGGACTTCATTCCTGTCACAAAAGCCTAAAAAGGAAAATCCATGTCTTAACAAGGCTATTTTGCTTTCACTATCATATTTAATTTGTGACAAGTCATCGATGACATTCTCCGACACTTCGAAGTCATGACCATGAGAAAAACATCTCTTGGTTGAGATTGTGAAGTAAGTCATGAATGATGTGCAAAGATTCAAAACAGATTTTAAGGGATCAACTTTTCATCTGGCCCTCCTTCTAGTGCTAGAAATGTTGATGGTGTTGGACCCACCAACATTTAAGGGGATCTCCCTGGTAAGAAGTCCCAACTAGACCTCAACCTATTTGGAGTAGGAGTCCCAACAGTGGGTGGTAATGTAGTGCCTTGACCATCATAGTGTGTAGAGGTAAGTATGATGACTTCAGTTGGAAGCAAGTGTGTGACCTTGCATCGAGTCAAGTGAGATGCATGGGGGTTCTAACACACGAAGGGGAAAAGGAAGTGTGCCCCTTAGAAGCCTGTAATAGTACGCAGCCTGAAAGGAACACACGATCATAATGACATCATGAGCTAGAAGCAGAATAGTTTGCAAACCAAAGTGACGGTTAATCCAACAACACGCCTTCAACAAGATTCATAAAATTTCATTCAAAATAGTTCATAAGAAAATGAATAAGTTAAACAACATACATTGCTGAAGTAACCAAAATAGTCGAACTACAATAACAACATATGCATGAAAACATGTTGGCTTAGTTATATTATTAAGTGAAAGTTCTATCCATACATACACCATTGATAGCCACTAGCCCAATAGTGGATCATTATAGTCAACACCGACTTCTCCTCCAAAGAAGTATACTCACCCTACATTGAGGAGAAGCCAAGGCTCATCATAATACTCCCAAGCCTTCTCTAAGCCTAAGCCTAGCCAAAAGCTTGGCTCACAAAAGCAGGTTATATGAGTTATGGGGTTCTATTTATAACAAAGGGTGGGGCAACCCTTGACATTCCCCTTTGACTCTTTGACTACCCTCATGACTCTTAAATTCCTTTACAAATAACTCTTTACATTACATATTTACCATTCCCATTCCACTAATGACACTTGGAATTTCACTTACAATATATTTACAGATAATATACAATTTCCACATATAACCATGTGGGACAAAATAGGCTAGAGTTAGCCTAACAAGAAAAACACTATGAATTAGAATATTTGGGAAAGACCAACTCAACAACATCCTCTTGATGATCTTCGTGACGAATTGATACCAAGCTTGGTACTGTGCTGGTGTCCCCATACTATTTGGTGATGTATTTTTGGAAACAAAATCTTTCCTCCATGGCATATGGGTATGTGGTCCTCGAGCCTTTGTCCAACTCATCTTGAATCATGAACAACATTTTCCTAAGTGTGGCTGGACCACCAATGTATTTTTGCATGTTTTCTACGCTCATCTGCAAGTCATCACTTGTGGCCTCTCGCATTAACTACTCCGTGTACTTGCAAACTCTAACTGGACTTGGCTCTTCTCAATGGCTTGGTTTAGGGAACCAATTGAAGGCATCTTGTGCATCCTCACCATGACATCAACACTCTTGAACAATCATTCATAGGAATCTTGAATGCTACTGATGAGTGGAGGGAGTTGCACATAGTTCTGAATCAACATCCAGATATGTGTTTTGTCTAGGCTGCTCTTCCTGCGACTTAATTCTTATGCAAGTAAAGTGGGGCTCCCTTGTATCTCATTGTCCATTCCTGTACGTGTGTGATAGCATCATGTATATCCTTGAGATTTTGGGCTATATTTATGCACCCATGTTGAAAACCGTGTAGATGGACAACTACCTTGTGCATGGTGACAAATCCTTCATAAAGTTTCCAGGTGGTGATCTCATGAGTTAATACTTCAGCAAGTGTTTCTTTCTTCATTTATGACATAGAGGATCCTATGGATTGTTCTACCCTATTCCTGGTTGCTTGCAAGTCCTTTTCCATCCGACCATTCGCTGCTAACAAGAACTTGACATTTGAGCTTGTGGCTTCTGCATAAGCCTTAGTGGCATTGGCCATGGCAACTAGATGCCTTCTAACATCTGACTCTATCGCCCTTTCCTTAATAAATGTAGGAGATGTGTGATTATCTAGGAAATTATTTCTTTGCGCATGTACAATCTTTTGTTGCAACTCATCAAAGGATATATTGTACACATCCATCACTGGATCATCATCACGGAGGACAACCTCTCCTTGCTCGCTCGAGACTGGTTCTGATTCTAGAGGTGGTGGAGGTTGTGGGGCGACCTTGGATGCTCTATACATGAGGTTGGTATCTTAGTCTTGCAGCTCCTATTCCAACTTCATGTCCATCACCTCCAACATTTTCTCAATCTACTGAGAAAGTTCTATATCTTGCAATTTCTCACCCTCTTCTTCATCTGCTGGCTGTTCTGAATCTTCAACCTGTATTGGCATATTTTTCTCTATGATTGCACCTTTCCCTTCTTCTTGTTCTTGTTTTTCCTTCTCTTCCCTCTCTCTCCTTCTTAGCTCCTGCTCTTCTTTCATCTTCTTCTCTGTTTCATGCAACTTCTTTTCCACTTATTGTTGTTATTGTTTTTGTTTCCTATGGTGTTGCTTCCTGTAGAGAAAAAATCCATTCTATAGCCATGTTGATTAGTTCATTGAGTTTGGAGGAGTTGTAACAATGCCTCCAAGGATATTCCTCTACCCAATGAAATGTCTCGTGGATATGTGGATAATACACCTTCGTACAATGGTTCTTGCATATACAGTGGGGATCTTACATATTGTAATATTTGGTGTCAAACTCAAACTTTTCTAAGTCCTTGGCCTCGACATCCATATCCTTCAAGCTCCCAATCTCATACAATCCATTCCGCAAAGGAAGGGAAGACCATGGTGCCTTCTTCCTCCTGTGTAGCCCTGTTGATAACCCTATGGAGATATGATATGCAATCTCTTATGTTACCAACTTATATGTGGAAAACCTTTCTAGCACATGCAGAGGCTTCTCTCCACCAAACATCCTGATGAAGGTGCCACCTTAAATATTTCCTCCATCACTTCTTGGGACATGCAAGGTAGATCCTTCTCAAAGATCGACCTGTAAATTGAGATGATAAAATGGTCAAATAGCCTTGCCATGAATCCTCAGTAGCTACACTTGGAAAGAAACTTGAAATAAATATTTACGACAATCTCTAATGGTGTCCATGTCCAACCCATGCCAGGAAACTAATGTTGGGCACCGATTGCATCAAGTAGGTCTGAAGACATATAGAATCTCGTTTGCTCATCCTTGGGCAGATTCCAGGAATTAGTCACATGGAATTTCAAATGAAGAGCCAACATATCTGACTAGTTTAATGGCCTTTCATCATTCACCAACTAGTCCAAAACAACCACCCATTTTTGTGAAATGGTCTTCGTTCTCTCTTGACCATAAAATCGACATGCAAATCTAATCAATAGTTGGTAGGCCTTTTTGAGTGACTTAATTGTGTAAACATGATTGGGTGTCGATCTGAACTTCGACGACTCTTTCACCTAGTGCTTTACGATGTCTCTAGTGTTCACATTGATGTGGGGGGCATCCATGCAGTTCAGCAGTTGTGGTAAGTGATACATCTGATGCTAGTTTTCTATCTTGAAGGTAGCAAGTTGTGTTCCATTGGCACTATTGAATGTCATTGCCTCAGGATCTGTATGTGAGACAATACAGTGAATGATGTCGACACATGGGAAGGTTGGGTACCTGCATGCAACCTTATATAAGCCTGATGGTGTATGTTGCCATGCACCTGTCAATCTTCTAGTTCTTCCTTGAAGCCTCCTGCAAAGATATCCTTGATTTCCTGCCATGTTATCTTCATGTCCTTCTCTATAAACAAATGTGTTTCTACATCGACTGGCAAGTTCATGGGCAACTATTCAACTAAATCCCCAGTGATACTCTTGTTAGTATCATTTGATGCAGCTTTCTTGGAAGACATTTTACATGTACTGTTGAAGATTTGCTCAAAAACTGTTGTACCTCGAGACAACGAGGACACTCATGGCACACAAATATTAGATTGAAATCGAAAGCACTTCAAGAATAGACCGAGAAAAAAAATGGGTAACTGCTGGGAAGGATTGAATAATTATGGTTCTTAGAGCTGAGTGACTATTAATTAGATCTATGCATTGTGCAATACTAGATGCCAGTTGCGGAGGTGATGCTGACTAGAATTGCGCTATGCACAATTTAGTCTGGATTTTGGTAGTTGGGACTATGCATTGTGCAATCCCAGTGGCCAAGGCCTCGAGACTATCTCCTGGAACTGCGCAGTGCATAGTTGGAGTCAGTACTTTCCATCCTCTACGCAATTCCTAGAGTCGAGGCATAGCCTTGAGACCTAGAAATGCACAATGCATGTCAGGAAGAGCTAGATCCAGGCTAAGGAAGCCCAGATTTACCCAAGGGCAACATGAAAATGAGTAGACCTAAAAGTGTAAGTGATGGTTGGAGTAGATATGAGTGAACGATAATGCATGCAGTCAAAACAAGTGCAGGAATCAGTCAAAATGAAGAATACTGAAGCTTATGGAGAGAGTCACCACAACGATAATCGTTAGTGCAAAAACTAGGTTATGCATGCGACAATTAGGAAAGGAAATACAAAAATTAAAATAACGCTTCTAAAAGATAAAAAAATCAAAACTCCAGAGGTCTTTCAATAAAATGGGTAAAACAACACTCTCACAGGCCAAGGAAACAAAAGTGACAGAAAAAGTAGCAAAAGATTAGAAAAGCAAGACTTACCTGGAAAATGTACAACAACTATGTTGAAGGTTCCTAGATCTCCTCAGGAATGCTAGAGCTCCAAGATCAAATGTAAAAATGATCTCTGGTGGTGTCCATTAAATATATTTGGTCAATTTAGTGTTTATGATGCAAAGGTAAAAAATGTAGGAAAAAGAGACACATGGAGGCAATTTCTAAAAATAGCTCAGGTGACTATGGCTACTAAAATTAGATCCCTATTTATTAGGGATGATTTTTTGCTTTTTTATTTTTCTTTTTCGAGAAATGTTTCCATGCATGCAAGGAGATATTTCTCAGTTCCAGGGAGAATTGGGAAACTCACCGACACATGCAGCGGGTAGCTGCTGAGGGAATGTTTCTGCACAATTCCTGGGCTGAGTGGCTCTGGCTACCTCTCATGCTCTACATATTTTCCCAACTAAAGGTAGGATTCTAGCTAGATCTGCGCAATTCTAGAACTGAAGCTCATTGTTGGCTTGAACTGTGCATTTTCTGAGAGAAAGGTTGGTTTCCCTCTAGGATTATGCGACTCACTAAAGCAAGTCTTGAACTAGATTGCAACCAAGTCAAGAGGTAAGCTTGTGGTTAGAAAGAAAAGAATGTATGCAAACACAAGCTCTTAATCAAAAGATAAAACTAGATGAAAGCATAAGTACCTGGGTCAGTGTGGGACAAGTTGTTGGTATTTTAGTAGGAAGGCTCCAAAACAAATCATAGGCAAAATTTTGGAGGGTGGTAGTAGCCGCTATAGTAGAAAATAAAAGCACTATGCATGCAATTCTACAAATGTAAATCACTCTTTGAAAGAAGGAAACAACACTTAGTCAAACTTGTAGAAAGAAAATAACACTAAGCACAATCAGATCCTCAATTGTATAAATGAAATCACTTAACACCACAACCAATAAAAAATCGATCACCAATTTCAAATAACATAACCAATCAGAAAATGAAATTTTATTATTCTAATTGTATTAATAATGTTAGGATGGAAATAATAAAGGATAGAATTATTAAGACATATTAGCTATATGTAACAACACTACATAATTGTAACTCATGACAATAATTAATAATATGAATTGGGTAACAACAAGTAATGATCATCACTATATAAAAACAATCCAATAAACAATTTATAATGGTAACAAATTACAATAATCTATAACAACAGTGAATATCAATAGTAATGATACAATTTCGTAAATATCTACAATGGCTATGGTTGAGTAACTGTGACCTACATTCAAGAATGCCTGCAAACTATCATGAGCAACAATAACAAGAATGTGATAATCACATAGGAAATATGTAATGGAAATCAACTTAAATTCTAGAAACCTATTTCACAACCCACAAGATAATTAAATGAAATAGATACGCTAATTGTACAATCACAACAATCCCTGCTAAAGAAGAGGGGCTTTCCTCCATAGTAGGGAGCTAGAGAAAAGTTCATAGCTTACAGGTTACACAATAATTCCTAAAATTAGCCATGAACTTGTTGGGTCTTGCATTAATGTAAAATTAAAGATACAAATCCATAGTTTGAGAAAAATAATTCCACCCCCCTTATTGGGGCAGGAAGATCCCCTTTTATAGGTTTTTCCCTTACATCCAATCTTGGTAATAAATCAAGACATGAACATTCTTGAGAATTTTTTGACTCTCAAGCTATTCAAATAAAGTTAACTAAGAATTCATAATAATCAATTACAATAGATTGTATACAAATAAGGTTGTTACAAGAAAAGTTACCTCTATTAACAAATGACTGGAGCTGGTGATCATAACCACCATGCCAAAATGACCATGTTGTTTAGGGAGAGTTAAATCCTTTCTATCACAATGAACTGTGTTGACTATGTTGAGTAACAATGTACATTATAGCAACCTAAAACAACATTGGTACTTCGACGGTAGGAATAATAAAATAATGGCATCTATTTAAGTCAGAGTAACCAAAAAGTGGAATCCTAGAGTAAAAACATAATGAAGTTTTGGAGTAGCAACATCATGAAATCCTAGAATAACAACATTCTGAAAATGGTCCAGTAACAATGTCTTGGGTCAACTAGGTCATCCTCAAGATATTTTCTTCAGCATATTGTCTGTAAAAGAGCCAAAACAACTATTCTCCTTTGAAATGCAAGAAAAACTTAGTGGATTAGGATGACATAAAGATTTTGGAATACCTAAATAAAAATATGGGATATTAGGTAGAAAGGATATGACTATTGAAGAAAAAAATAGGCAAGAAGATAAGGAAAAAGGTGATAAATATGAGTCATTTCCTAAACCTAACACCAGGTTCAAGAAAAATGCACGCAGGTGTTGAAATTCCAATGCAAGGGGAAATTTCTTAACATGAAAATTACTTGTGAATCCACTTGGTTTTATTCTTCTATTTTTCCTTGATTATTCATCAATCAATTACCGTTCAAAACAATATAATAGATATCATAGTGTACAATGGACAATAGACACCAGAAATTAGGCTCCAAGGCAAGGCAAAAACCCACAAGGGGGAAAACCCAACAAAAATATTATTTCTTATAGAATCATATCAAAATGAGATATCCAAGACCAATACCAAGACACAAAACTGCCAACAAAATTCCAACTCCATCCCTCCTCCAAGTCACCTCCAAAGTCAAAAGTCAACATAGGTAAAATTGGTCTTCCTAAAATTTCGATCTTGAATTTTCATCCTTCATGAAATATTGCTACTGAAATTTGGGCTTGTAATTAGCTATGAAATTCAGCCCTACAACTAGATCAAATTTTTTATTTTTCCTCCCAAAATTTTTTTTCACGCATGCAAGATCTTCTTCTCCTCCTTCTTCATATTTTTCTCCATCATCTAGGTGCAAAAGATATGTGTGATGAGGAAAAATCAATGTCCTCCAATGGGTGGCTCTTGGAGGCCTAGGCTGAGTTGTTCCAAGGAGGGATGACTTGATAATTTTCGTGGACTTTGACTCATATTAAATTATTTTTGACTCTATAAGAATGAAGGACATGCTTTTACCAAGAATAAAATAATAATAATAATTAATAAACATTTTAAAATTACATTTTTATTACATTATGAAGACTGGCTCTAGTTACATTTTTCAATACTCCTTCTTAACTAGGGAGGTATTCATAATGACACAACAAGATACTCTCAAGTTGAAACATTCATACAAGAAAGGATCTATATTGATAAGAATAATTAATGATTTACATCATCATAGCCAACATTATCAAATAGCAAGGCATTGACTAACAAGCTCTATCTTTCCACTAGATCAAAGAAAAATGTTATGAGGCATAAATTTGGACACCGCCGCCTATCAGGCGCATACCCCACCTAGGCTTTCACTAGGTATTTCCTCACAGGACCATTTCATAATCCACTGTCACAATACTTCACACCAAGAAATGTCAGTCCTCAAGACTAATCTTATCTTTCTAACGTAAGTGAACTTCTTCAATTTTATGATGCCATCTAATTGACTTCTTTGATGCATAATTAAAACTTCTTTCTTCTTATTTTTGTGCCTTGATACATTCTTCCAATTCTTCCATCTGTTAGTCAAGCTTAGATAGATCTTGTCTTGGCCTACAACCTTTTATTAGAATACTATGAAAGAACAAAAGGAAAAGTGCATAGACAAAACAACAATAGTAATAATTAAATAAAAGAGGTGTAGAATACTTATCTCTTTGAGGAGAGTAAGATCCCTCTTAATTGTGTACCTTTTCATCAACATTGTCCTTATATTAACATGATGTATTTCCTGTCATTCTTAACAACTAATTTTTCTTTTTATAGCGAAAACAATTAGTTACATTTTTAATCATAGGGTTTTCAAACTCAAATCTTTTCTAGGGTTTACAAACAGTAGATGCTTCAAGTTACAAAGTCTTCAAGGTCTATCATTCTTTAAAAGTTGCAATTTCTACAAGTGCACAGTTTTGATAGTTTCAAAAGCCTAGAGACATTATTGACAAGCCTTCTATACATGAGATGGAATCCATTTCATTTCTTGATCACAAGACCTAGTCTTCATATGCAATGAGATACTTCAAATGATAACATATTAATTACATCTCTAATATATTTATATAGATAATTACATCACCAATTTTATGAGATTGTTAGCTTACTCTTCATATGGATTCTCCATGACCTAGAAGACTTTAACATTTTATGTAATATAGCAAGAGAACTTTGAAATGATCAGAATTTTATACGTACCTCTTCCAATCTTACCTTTGTAGAGATATGATCCTTTTTCTTTAGTTGGTGTAATTCCTTTAATAGAGGTACCTTAGACCTGTAATCATTGAACTAGGATACTATACATAGATATTTCTTTGATCTACTGGTAATGCCGATTGACTTGGTTCACATAACTTGTATGTATATCTACTATAGAGAGAGTTTTATTCTTTCCATAAACTCTAGTCCTTCGCACACATCATTGAGATGATAAGTCCAAAATAGGCTTGCATATAGATTTTGTCCTTTACATATAAATTCTATCATTTGGGTCTTTGCACATGTTTCCATAGAGCTCTAATTCTTTTATCATGCTCAATGTAGTTTATTTCAATGTTCTTTGTCGTGATGCACATTCCTCGTATATAGAAGAGGCTTAAGTTTTTCTTTAGTACCTTCATATATTATAGTTTTTCCACATAGTTTTGGTCCCTTCCACTATACCATAGTCAAAGTGACCTTGTTAACTTCAGCATCAAATTTATGTTACATAGACAATGAGCCTTAGATTTTTATGACAACCGCCTATTCCATCCTTCATATGTCAGACCAGACTCATAGAGCTTGAAATTATGCCACTAATCTCAAATCAAACCTTAGGATTTTGAATCAATAAATGTATCTTGAATCATATAGTGATGAACTTATATTGTCCCTCTAGGGCTCATCCTTAGGATCAACTTTAGAATACAAAGATATCTAATGAAAAAATCTCGGATTACTTCCATAGTAGCCTTCATTTTTATTTAAAGTATCCTATTCTTATACTTATGGATATCTTCCAAAATAGCCAAAGATAAGACTTCATATTTCCTGAACAAATTCAGTAATTGAGTAGAATTTCGTACTTTTTTATACGAGCTACATATTCTAGATATGTACCTCAGGACCCACAAGCTAATTTTGAATTCATCTTCTAAAGGAGGGCACAGTCAAAGGCTTGAATAGATTCATATTTATAAACAAAAGATTTGCTTTGTTTATTCTTCTTTTATTTTGTATTTGATCAGGTCATGGATGTACCTTAGGTGAGGATGAATTGGGTCATTAGAGGAAGGATTTTTCACATATTCTTTGGTCCTCTTTAGATAGTGTGAATTACTACAGATAGAACTTATTACTAATTTGAATACTTTCAAACTTTATGTCGTAAACACTTGTTATGGTTATTCCTTTTCTCATTGAATTTATGGTATTGATAAGAGTCTTGATCCTTTATGTATCGAATTTGAATCTTTGTCTCAAAAATGATCGCAAGTTTGGATAATAACTCACCATAGTGATAAAAAAATTCAAAACTTTTTTCATATTGTATTATTCATAGTTCCGGTCTTCGAAATTAAGACTGTGTGCTTCAAGAAATTTTAGATATACTTTGTAATATAATTAACTTATTTGATTTTCTCCTTCTTGCATACTAGAATTCCTATTAGGGCTTCTTCAATAGTGATCCTATCTTTACGTTATCTCTAATACAATGTCGAAATTCCAATGCAAGGGGGAATTTATTAACATGATAATTTCTTGTGTAGTTATTTGGTGTTCTTCGTATGATTTTTCTTTATTATTCATCAAGAAACTGTAGGTTTTAACTTTGTACAAAAATTACCTGCATACGAATTCTAAAAACAGAAAATAAACAATGGCGAGAGCATAAAACATAAACTAGATATACACAGAGATTTTCCCTTCGTTCCCAAAACTAGGACTACCATATTGATTTTTCGTTCTGTTCCTTTCAATGTTACAATACATATATATACATGTCAAAGCATCCATAAACCCCTATCCATTAACCCTGGACTAGAACATAATCATAGTTCCCTTGACCGGATCTACAAAATACCATGGGCAGAAAAACATCATGCCCAAAACCATGTGTGAAATCCATGCACAAAACCATAGGTAGGTCTACCCACATAATATAGGGTCTAAAAAAATTTCCCGAGGAACTACCCCAGACCTTGTGTAGGGGGTTATCACCCCCCTGCAATCCCCCCAATAGGGGGGGATTTCACCCCCCCTGTGACCCCCCCGTTGTGCCCATCACAATGAAAGGGGGGGTTCCCATCCCCCCTATAACCCCATGGCTTCGCACATGGGGTTAGTCATGGAAATAATATAACACACACCCAACATAAACTACCATTAAAAATAAGAAAATAGAGATCACAGTGCACAAAAGATAAGAGATACTAGAAATTGTGACTCTAAGCCAGGGAGAAACCCCATAAGTGGGAAAACCTAAAAACAATCCTTCTCTTGTAGAATCAAATCAAAATGAGATATCTAAGACCAAGACCTGGACCCAAAACAACCACCAAAATTCCAAGTCCATGCCTCCTCCTTGTAACCTCCAAAGTCAAAAGTCAGCAGAGGTCAAAATAATCTTCCTGAAATTTTGCTCTTGAATTTTCGAGCCTTCCTGAAATTTCGCTCCTAAAATTTCAATCCTAAAATTAGCTCTAAAATTAGGCCCTGTTACTAGATTTGAATTTTGATTTTTCCTCACAAAAAATCTTCCACGTGTGCAAGCTCTTCTTCTCCTTCTTATTTGTCCTTTTCTCCATTATCTAGGTGCAAAAGATATGTATGATGATGAAGAATGGATTTCCTCCAAAGTGATCGAACATTTGTCTATATATTTCTATCTAGGAGGTAGAATGGGTGGCCCTTGGAGGCCTAGGATGATTGTTCCTAAGGAGGGCCAACTTGATATTTTTAGTGGATTTTTAATCGATATAAGATTCTTTTTCTTTTCTTTACAAAAGTCCAAATGGGACTTGACTCAAATACAATTATTTTGACTCATAATAAATTATTTTTGACTCTTTTGAGTCTATAAACATGAAGAACATGCTTTGACCAAGAATAAAATAATAATAATAATGAATAAATATTTTAAAATTATGTTTTTTTTTTACATTACAAAGACGGGATCTAGTTACATTTTTCAACACTAGGGTCCATAGGGATGCAGTACTTCAAGACTTTGCAAAAAACATGACCAACTTGTTTCATAAAACCTCAAACAAGTGCCAATTGAGCATAATAATATTGTAGAAACAATATATGAATCCCAAATAAATGTTTGAGGGGAAGTAAACGATAAGACATGTAGGTGAAAAAACTTGTGTGAGTGTTATTGAAGCCCTAATATAGGTAAAAGAGGGTCAATTGGAGCTCCTTTTCATATTTTGTTAATGAAAACTAGACAAGTTGAGAAACCTCACCCTACCCCATAGCATGTAGGGAATAAATTGGTATTCCACTTCCACCGGGTATTTCCCTCATCCTTCCTTTGCATGTTCATGTTTTTTCTTTTAAATTTCACTAAGGTTTGACCCTTCTCTAGCCACATTTGGAGGTTGACTACATCCTTGCTACTAGCCAAGGACCCGAGGAGCGATCTTGATATAGTAGGTTTATTTGAGGGCTAATACTTGGGGAAAATGACCACCCTATGGAGAAAACACTGGGGGAAATGATGCATCCAACCTTCAGATCTAGTGATGCTCACAAATTTTTGCAATATGGGTATTTTTCTAAGGACCATACTAACTCATAGTGATGTGTTCATTATAGGTACTTGGAAAGAATGATTGAGTGGAAGGAATGAGAGAACCTAGAAGACTATATGAGGGCTCTAGCTCATTCGCTCATAGTTTTTGCTCTCAGGGACTATAGATTGTTGAATTTTTTCAAGACATGGAACATGAAGGAGTAAGAGGTTCTCTTTGAACACTTGGTAGAGATGTGGTAACCCCAAGAGAAATATTTTATGGTATAATACCACACATTACAATTAAGGGTTGAGGAAATATACTTTCTCACTAGTTTGTTAAGGTGAGGGGGCCTAATAGTAGTGGTAGGAGGGACGAACATTAGTGATGAGGTGTTGATGAGTATGAGGTCCCATTTTGTGGGCACAAGGCATAGAAAGTTAGCAACAAGATACCCATTTGAATGTTTACGAACCAAAATTTATGCATAATCCTATTCACAATTATCCATGTAGTAGGGTCCATGGGGCCTCATATGACCTCTAGAGAATAGATGGGTATCACAGTGAGATGGATATGTAGGTTTTAACCCAGTACAAAAATTACCAGCATACAAATTCTAAAAAAAGAAAATAAACAATGGTGAGAGCATAACACATCAAACAAATATACACAGAGATTTTCCCCTGGATCCCAAAATAGGAACTACCAGATTGATTTTTCATTATATTCCTTTCAATGTTAGGATGCATATATATATATACATGCCGAAGCATCCATAAACCCCAATCCATTAACCCTAGATTAGAACATAACTGTAATTCCCTTGACCTGATCTACAAAATACCATGGACCAAAAGCATTGCACCCAAAACCATGTGCGAAATCCATGCACAAAACCATAGGTAGGTTAGCCCATCGAATATAGGGTCCAAAAAAAAATTCCTTGGGGCACCGCCCTGGATCCCGTAGAGGAGGGATACCACCCCCCTCAAACTCCCTGATAGGGGCTAGTCGTGGAAAGAATATAACACAACCCAACATGATAGAACCAACAATTTTCAACTAGTGTGAGGGCTTGTAGGCCAAGTGATGAAGGACAATTTGATGAGGTGTAGAACAGGGAATAAGAAGAAATACTTTGGATATGGAAGCATTTTGGTATCATTTTGCCTACAACTAGTAACTATGTTACAACCGAGAGTATCGACACCATTCCCATTTCTCTCAAATCCATGGATGATGAGTTGGACTGAGTTGACAGGGAGACATGAGAGGGTTAATACACAACAATTATTTAACCAAGGGTTCATCTATTGGTATGATGAGCATATTATAGTTATTTATGATTATGCCTATGCAAGCATGAGCTTCATGAAGGACCCTAATTTGGCCCTGCCCCTAGGAAATCATTGGAGTGCCCTTGGTAAGAATGTGCTTTTCATTTTTAATGATTTTTAATGTTTTTGGATTATTATATATATATTATATGTATATTAATTATTATTATTTATATATATGTATTGTTGTTTTTTATGGATACACAATTCCTGATAAATGGTTGTTTTGTGCATGTTGATGTGGTACCCACTCGACCCCTAGGTGAATCACCTGTACACCGCCAAGGAATAATGACAACATTAATGGAGCGAGAATCTTCAATGTGGAGGAAGGAGAGGAACATGACGAGTTATGTGAGTTCACACATGGGAATATTTTTGTTATTGATAGATGACATCAATCCATGCTTATAGAGACACACCATGGGGGTCCAATCCTATTCCCATCAAGACATCCTTTGGTTTATGGTAAGTGCCATATTGTGTTATTTCCAGCACAAGGATGACTAGCTTCATTAGATAGTGGTTCCTAGGGTGTTTTATTGACATATAAATGATGGCTTAAAATCCGAGGCCTTAGATGCCCAATTTTGAACTAATGTACCCAAATTTTGTGATGTAAGAGAACTCTTGGTTTTGATGGTATATATTATATATATATAAAATATATATATAATATAGATAATATAGGTGTTGTTACTTACCATGTAACTATGATGGTTTTTTTTGTGTTCATTGTTATGTCATATGCATGGTAAAAAAAATTAGTGGGAGATAATTCCATCTAAGACATAGTTAGTCAATGAATCATCTAGTGTAGTGTAAAATTGTATCAAAAGAACATTCTGAGAGATATGTCATCAAATAATAATGAAACAATGTAGGATTCCTCACATAATAGACATGATTCAACTAAGATACAAGTAGTTGCGAATCAATTTTAATAACCAAGTGACAAATACCAAGGAAATTAATCTTATATAAGAGCTTGATGATGACACTATATTCAACCACGTTATTTGTCACAAGGCCAAGAAAAATGTGCCCCTAAATTCATAAGCTCATTAGTGGGTGAAAATATAACCAAGAAGTAGAAGCAATTTTCTGAGTACTGAAGTTAGCACCATTTGTAAATCCTACAAGATCAATGAAATATTAGAAGTTTGACAATAAAGCACCACACATAATAAAACACCCAAAGAAACGACACATATAAAAAAAAAGAAGATGAAAATCACACCAAACTGAAACACATATACATTATGTACAATCACAATGCAATATGATAGCTTACTACCTGTTATGCCCATTATTGGGCATAAGCATCTAAGGTTCCCATTGAAGTGTATGAACTCATGGGCATTATTGGCATCATGTGGCACACTATGTTATGGCCATGCCACATAGATGTGAATGTCCATGTTCCTAAGGGATGATGATTCTGAGTAGAACATAGAACCAAATAGTTATCAGGAATGATCTAAGGACATAAAAGGTGAGTGGTATCATAAGCTAATGCAACTCCTTGACAATGACTATCAATACCTATTCGAGGTCAAAGACACTCAATAACGAGGGGTTGTGAGGTGGAAAATTTAGTGGTAAGTTATCGACTAGAAATTTAATATTTGACTCTATGCAATGGTGGAACTTCCAAGGTTGGCCTAGAAAATTCCCCCAGGCTTGATTCAAGATTTATTTTTCCAATATATACCATTTCCAAATCAGGGAGAATAGAGGCATCAAGAGGAATAATATCCCTAGGATTATTAATCAAATCCATGACCTCCAAGATGATTCATTATGAATGGAGCTTGTCATCAAGGGAGTCATGTGGAATAAGGGGAAGTGATGGCCCATGTGGGTGAAGTGTCTTAATCATAATCCATATTGGGATTGAGGTTCTAACCAACATTTGGAGGGGATGACGAGACATCTAAGAGGAAATCAATTACTCTGGAATTGGTATGTTCTCACCATAAAATTCTACATCTAAAGGAATGGAACCACCCAAGGGTCAGGGGATTGATGGGATCCACTAGTGTAAGAAGATATCATATGCATGGGAACCATCAAAGATGATGGAATATAGGGAACCATAGTTAAAAAACCTATGAGGAACAAGATTTTAAACAATCCAACACTGATGTTCTTGTAAGTTGGAGAGTTATCTCAAACAAATGGCATAGTGGTTCCCATAATAGTCACTATGGTCACTAGCATGCAATATTCAAGTTGACCAATAATGATGATATTTCCTTCATGGGGAAATTGAATAATGTGAAATAGGGATAAAAAATGATAGTCATAGTATAGAATCAACTACATCCAAGTCACTTCTTATAGTCAAGTGGGGCATCAACAAGTTATACATCAACAAAAACGGTTTCCCCACTATTTTGATGGAAAACATTGGTAGAACACCCCAAGGTACAAAGGTATGGTCATAAAAGGCCTGAAGGGTATTACTTGATTGAATTAGGGTTGGAGAACCAAGGGCTTTTTAGCATGACCAAGCCATTATACAAGTGGAGGATCCTTCATCCAAAAGAGTGTGAAACACATAACTATTATAGATGCACACTAAGATATGAAAAGCAACCTGATGGAATATCATAAACTCACTTGGATTAATGTCAATGTGATCAAATTGTACTACGACAGATCAAACCCTCTGATAACAGTCAACACAAATTTGCATTACATAGGAAGCACTACATAAACTCCAAGGAAGACATGGCACAAGGTGCTTCTACTATATCCTCAATAATACTATAGCGTTGGGTATCCCTTGCATTAGGGTTGTGTCTTAACTTACAGATAATTCCCTTAGGTGGGTGAAACACTAGCTCCAATGGCTTATATAGCATGAGAATTCCATTAGAGGAAGTGGGGATAACCTAGTCCTTAGAAGTAGAAATTGAATTATAAGTCTTATAAGACAACTTTCCTAGATAAGTTTACTTTCTCATTGCACCTAAAAATAGGTGATTATCCTCCTTGAAAGTGTTGTCCTCCCATTCCCCCAGGAAATGGTGGAGGAGGTTATGAAACCATTTATTGTTGAGGTTGGACATGGAATGGATGTGTTAATACAACTGATTGTTGAGTGGTAGTTGGTTGCAAAAGCATGAAATGAATCCCATCCTTCCTTGGGAACTAATGTGTTAAATGACACCCTCAAAAAACCTATAAGGGAATTTTACTTTATATCAATGCTCATTCATGTCCCCAACCTGAGTGCATTGGGGTTGTTGTGTCTCTTATACAGGTTTGAAAGTGTTCTTTTGTTTATTATCCTTCTTTTTCTTACCAAGTTGTTGAGAGTTCTTTGATTGTGTGGCTTATTGAGAATTTCACACAGTTGCAAGGGCTTTCGAAGTAACATTAATCAGTTGCCCTAATTAAGAATCCAAGTGGATTATAACATCATAAGAGACAAAACTAATTAGACCATCAAAACATGGTCTTAGTTTGAGTCATTGTGGATCAATTGAAGGTTGAGGAGCATTAGGAATAATGTCAAATAGAGTGCCCAAATAAGAGTAGATTTATTCAAAATGTTGGGCATATCAGATGGATTGACCCTATGTAATCACCCAGACCATAGTGACATCCTTGGAAATGGCAGGTAGCAAGGACCAAGTAAACTAATATTTGATAAATTGGTCATAATTAATTTCTTCCTTCATCTCCACTCACATATGTGATAAGAGATATGTGTCAAGGTGTCCTACTTAAAGGTAGAATAGAGCTTAGTTTTGATTTCTTTCTATGAAGGTCAAGAGCATTTGTGATAAGGAATCATAGTCAAGATATGATGCTTATATTGAATTTTGTAGCTATGGTTGGTCTTCATAATTTATAATTTAGCCTTTGAAATATATAGATAAAACTGTAAGACACATTATTCATGTCATTTTCATTGTTTAGACCTTAGAAGAATTAATATAAGACATGTTATTCATGTTGATATCAAAAGAGAAATTTTCAAAATTTGAATTTTTGAATTTTTGGCTCCAAAATTGACAAGTTGGTGCTCCTTTGAGTCAAGTTGGCCCTAGTGAAGAACACTATATGTAGAGCATTCAACCTCCACAAGACACCATTCAACCTCACACTAGAAGACATATTTTGTCCATCCAATTGAATAAGGAGGACAAATAAGAACAAGAGATGAGTACTTTCCTGACACAATTAACTTGAGAATTTTAAAGGCAGAAATCAGAAGTTGTAAGGTAGATAATGACATGATCATTCAGTCACAGGAAATAATTTCCATTGCACAAGAAGAAAACATAGGTCAATGAAGTGATTCTTCAAAGTTCATCATATTTATAGAAACAGAGACATCCACAAATCATTTATGGACACGAGGAAGGAAAAATGGGGCATATGGTCATAGATATCAAGGAGGGCATAGGTTAGATAGGTATGACACAACCAGAGGTGGTAAATGGATGGATACACCTGACATGAGAGGGATTGGTTATAAGTTCTATTCTATTTCTGGTTCAGATGGGAAACATGGTCATCATTGTTATCATCCTTACAGGAGGAATGAGAAGAAGTACTTTTTTGATGAGTTCAAGAAATCCAAGCATCCTATATTCGATGGAGAGTTGAAGAAACCAGAATATGTAGAAGCATGGTTGCTTGGGATGAACAAGTTCTTCAAGTTGCATGATTATTTAGAGAATATGAAAGCTAGGATAGCCATTTTCAATATCAAAAGGAAAGAAAAAATCTAGTGGGAAGATGTGAAGCATGTCAGAAGCATCGAGATAAAGGAGTTGAGTTGGCATGAGTGTAAGAGACTTTTAAGAAAGAAGTGTTTGTCAAAGAGATACTATGATGATAATTCTAAGCGGTTCTACAAATTGAAGATGGTATCTATGACATATGACAAGTATACGACTAATTTCTTGGAGCTATTGAGGAATGTGCCATATCTTAAGGATGAGAAAACCAAGGTTCAAATATTTGTTAACGAATTTCCTTTAGCATTTAAAGATATGATTGAGTATAATGAGCCTCAAACACTGGAGGAAGTCATTGGGAAGTTGAAACATTGTTATGAGAAATCTAAGCGTAATTTAGAGCCTAAGAATGGTTCGATAGGTAATGACAAGACTAAGGAAAGTGGGATAAGAAGTGAGGAAGACCGCAAGATGTAGGTAACAATGAGAATGTAGCACCATACAAGAAATTCAATGCAGTTAACGGAGGATAGGGATTTCAGTCTAAGGAGCAGAACAAGGGTGATAGAAGGAAACCTTTGTAGTGTTGGACTTGTGGCAAGGATCATCATAGGAGAGATTTTCCACAACATCACGATGGAAGACCTCAGATTTATAGTGCTCAGGAAGCAAAAATAGTTGGGGATGTTGGACAGAGTATTCCTTCGACTTATTCAGTATTCAATAATAGGTAGGTTGATCGTTAGGCATATATTATCGAGATGGAAGGTAAGATTTGTGATTAATTTGTTTATATTTTGATTGACCCTAGATCTAGTTATAGTTATATTAGTCTTGACCTGGTGGATAAGTATTTATTGAATAAAGAAGTGCATTTAGAGTCTTGGTTGGTGTAGTTGGCTACATGTACCAAGAAAAGAGTTCATCATTGAGTGAGATCTTATTCATTAGAGATGAATGGTAAGTCTACATCAGTGCATATAAATGTACTTCCATTAGGATCATACAATATGTTGTTAGGTATGGATTGCTTGTACATTTAAAGGACTAAGGTAAATTCATATGATAAGGCTATTAAGTGCTTATATGGTGATGGAGAGAAGAGAATCTTGCAGGGTAAGAAGAAGCCTACGTTAGTGAGAATGGTTACAACTATGCATGCAAAGCACAGTAGTAGGAAAGGGTGTGTATTGTTTGCAGTTCATATTTCCAGTGAAAAAGGTAAGGAAGTTGAGGATGTGAAAGTCTTGAAGAGGTATTTGGTTTTACAAAAATTTCAGGATGTATTTCTAACAGAGATTTCAGAGTGACCGCCTCATAGGGAGGTGTACTTTTCTATTAAGTTGATGTCAGGAGTAATATGAGCATCAAAGGCACCTTACAGAATAATAACTCTAGAGTTAGTAGAAAGGAAATGCTTGATAAGGGATACATTAGGCCAAGTTTGTCACCTTGGGGTGCACCAATGTTGTTATTGAAGAAGAAGGATGGTACTCTCAGGTTGTGTATTGATTTCAAGCAGTTGAACAAGGTGATGATCAAGAACACGTACCCATTGCCATGGATTCATGACTTGTTTGATCACTTGAAGTGAGCAACAGAGTTCTCGAATATTGATTTGATATCAATATATGATTAGGTACACATCAAAGAAGAGGGCATTTGCAAAACCACATTTTGTACTAGGTATGGGAATTATGAGTTTGTAGTAGTTACTTTTGGTCTTACTAATGCTCTATCTACTTTCATGTGTTTGATGAATAGTGTGTTGTGTCCTTATCTAGACAAGTTTGTGATAGTATTGATTCATGACATATTTTGTTATGAAACCAACTCACAAAAAGATAGAAAAGAGAGATAAACGCCTTAGAATTTAGCCTCTTTGAGGGGGCAACCTCCTTTACATTACACAAATGAACAATTCTTCGATGATTCAAATGAAAAAACCTCCTTTCTATATATAGGAGTCTAAGGAGTAACAATATAACCCAACTGACCTAACAATAATAATATAAAGCCACAAAAATAACAATAGAGGGATTCTATGGGGCACAGTAATAACAATATGGGGACACGAGGGGCACAACAATATTAATAAGGGGTATAACTACAATAGTAATGGGGTAATCACTAGTATTATAGGGACCCAACATGCCCCTCTCCTTCAAAATAGTGTTGTCCTCAATGCTTGAGTAGTTCTGGATATTTCTGTATAAAATTCTCATCCTCCCATGTGGAATCTTTAGCGGATAAGTTCTTCCACTTGATAAGATACTTTGAAATTGATCGATTTCGTAGCTGTCGAGTTCTTGTTTCTGTGACTGCTTCCGGTTCCAATATAATTTTTTCTTCCTCGTCAAGTTCTGGCGATATTGTTTGAACTGGGAGCTTGTCGCCTATAACCTTCTTTAAACATGAAACATGGAAAACTGAGTGCACTCGAGACGCTACAGGAAGCTCCAATTTGTATGCCATAGTACCAATCTTTTGCAACACCTTGTACGGACCATAATACTTTGGTGATAATTTATTATCCCTCTTAGATTGCTTGAGGGACATTTGTTTATATGGTTGTAGCTATAGGAATACCCAATCGCCTACATCAAAGCTTCTTTCACTGTGATGTTGATTTGCCTGTTGTTTCATTCTATTCTGTGCCAACACGAGGTTATCCTTTAAGAGTTGGAGGACTTGTTGTTGATGTTCGATGTAATGTTCCACTGCTTGAACCTTAGAATTTTCTCTTAAATATGATGTGATGGATGGTGGTTGATACCCATTAAGTGCCATAAATGGGGTCATTTTTGTTACTGTATGGAAGGAAGTGTTATACCACCATTCAACCAGAGGCAACCATTTGACCCATTGTGTCTGTTTATCAAATACAAAGCAACGAAGATATCCTTCCAAACATTTGTTTACTATCTTAGTTTTCCCATCAGATTAAGGATGATAAGATGAGCTATGAGCTAACTGAGTACCAAGACAAGAAAATAATTCTGTCCAAAAATTTCCAGTGAAAATGGGATCTCTGTCACTTACAATAATCTTTGTATTTCCATGTAGCTTTTGAATTGTTTCCATAAATGCTGTAGAAACTATACTGGCTTTAAATGGATGTGATAATGCACAAAAGTGTGCATACTTGGTAAGTCTGTCAACTACCACCATGATGACACTCTTTCCCTCAGACTTGGGTAAACCTGTGATAAAATCCATTGAAACCTCCTCCCAACGTTGGCTTGAAATGGATAAAGGTTGTAATAGACCCGGTGTCTTAATTGTTTCAACTTTATTTTGTTGGCAAACCAAACATTCCGCCACAAACTTTTGAATATCTGATTTGAGGCCATCCCAAAAAAATTCCTTCTTAACCCTGTGGTAAGTTTTTAAAAATAAAAATCCCGAGTGCCCTCCTAAGGGAGAAGTGTGCAATTGCATAAGAATCTTTTGTTTTAGCTGGGAATTCTTACAGAGGTATAAGCGATCTTTGTACCATAATGAATCATTTTGCCAGCTAAATGTATCCGATGTACTGGAATCATGTTGTAACTTTCGAATAAGTGCCCACACTTCTTCGTCATTCTTCCATTCCTCCCTTGTTGCGTTTATCCAATCTGGTTGGATAATATAAATGGCACACAACAATTCTTCCACATCCTCATCCTTTCTTGAGAGTGCATCTGCCACCACATTTTTCTTCCCTTTTTTGTAGATGATTTCAAAGTCATAACCCAACATCTTTGTGACCCACTTTTGTTGCTCTTCAGAGGATAATCTTTGTTCTAAAAAGTATTTAAGGCTATCATGATCCGTTTTTACCTTGAAGTGTCTTCCCATTAGGTAGGGTCGCCATTTCTTAAGTGCATGGAGTATTGCCAACATTTCCTTCTCATAAATAGCTTTGTGTAAAAACTTTCCCTTGATTGGACGACTTTCAAAAGCAATGGGTCTTTCATCTTGCATTAAAACAAGCACCTATTCCATTTCCTAAAGCATCACATTCCACAATAAAGGTTTTGTGAAGTCTATGTAGCTAAAGACCGGTGCTTGGCACATTGCCTCTTTAAGATGTTCGAAGGCCTTTGTTGCTTCTGGAGTCCATGAAAATGCATCTTTCTTCAATAATGTTGTTAGAGGTGCTTCTAATCTCCCATAATTCTTAACAAACTTGCGATAATACCCTTTCAACCTGAGAAATCCTCGCAGATGCTTTATGGATGTGGGGATTTTCCATTCTTAATGGCTTTAAATTTTGCTAGGGTCTACCTTAACTCCTTCATGAGATACAATATGACCCAGATATTCCACCTCTTGTACTCCAAAGAAACATTTGGATCTTTTTGCATATAATTGTTTCTCCTCCAATAGTTGTAGCACCCTGTCAACATGTTCAACATGATCCTTCCAAGACTTGCTGTAGATTAGTATATCATCAAAAAATACTAACACAAATTTTCTAAGGAATGGTTTGAAAATTGAATTCATCAAACCTTGAAATGTTGAAGGTGCATTGGTAAGGCCAAAAGGCATGACCAAAAATTCATAATGACCCTCATGAGTTCTAAATGATGTTTTCGTAATGTCTTCAATCTTCATTCTGATTTGATGATATCCTGAACGAAGATCCAACTTGTTGAAGTAAATTGATCCATGCAATTCATCCAGTAATTCATCAATGACAGGAATGGGAAACTTATCTTTAATAGTGAGCTTGTTGAGCTCCCTAT
>APFE031744374.1:113072-123199 GCA_000404065.3 Pinus taeda | reverse complement strand
TCCATCTCCGTCATTGTTCCACAAATGAGCAAATTGCAAACATCTTCACCAAAGCGCTTGGAAGAGAAAAGCTTGAACGATTCAGAACGATGCTTGGACTCACCAACATCCCTTCAGATTAAGGGGGAATGTTGACACCTAATCCTTGTGATTGGGTAAATATATGTAAATAAATAAATGAGAAATGTGAACAGTCATCGGGAGATGAACTGAACAGTCTCTCCCTCATGTATATAACAGACCTACCTGATTGAATGAATACACGAATCAGTTTTCTGCCTAATGGAGTTACTGCCTGGCTTGACACTTGCAAAAATTAAGAATAAAAAATCACTACACAAATATTTGAAAATTACACATAAATACTACAACAATATCTAAAAATTGTACAATAAATATGCGCAATAATTCTTGATATAAAATTAGATTATACAAAATTGATATAAAACTTTCAAATTATAATATAATCAAATATATATTTCCATTTTAATTTAAAATAATAAATAAAATTTTATACATCACAAAAATACAAATTTACTTAATATTTTTTCTTAATACATATTTATGATAATCAAAAAATTAATACAATAATATTATAAAACAACAATAGTTACAATTCCAACTATATGTAATACAATGTCACCACGAATTAAATCCAATGCAATGTTACCATAAATCGAATTAACTATTATAATCCAATACAATGTTACCATGAATCGATTGTTAGGGACTAAGAATAATAATATTAAAATGAAATTCCGAACCCAATCCTCAAATCAAACACCAATTTAAAGTGTTCCATTAAAAATGGTAAATAGTTTTAAAGTGTTCCATTAAAAATGCTAAATAATTAATATTTAAACAGTTACTTCCAAAATCTTATTATAATTTTTTATTTTTTATTTTATTTTTTAATCAGGGAATGAACATTTAAATCATTACGAACTTATGCTGTAAAACATATTTAATAATAATCTCAATTTATATCGCATCACATCGATGTTTAATAATGATCTCAATTTCTATCGACGAGCATTGAAATATGTGACATTAAAATGCTTAGGTGCTCCATTAATCGTTATACGCTCATATATATAGTCTCCCACGCCCGAAAGGTGGCGGCCTGAATTCATTTGCGTCTGTACTTCAATCGTACAGCTTCCAAGGGTAAATTCGATTTTAATATCAGGTCCTCATATCGATTTTTCCCGTAACTTCATAATTTCCTTTCCCATAACTCTTCATTTTCCATCGAGAGCTAACAAATTCCTCGCCGAAGTTGTTTAAGACATGTTTGGGTGTGTAACATGCTTTCTGGCATTTGGTATGATTTTGGATTTTGGTGAGCAGGCCTGGGATATGATGTGTTTTTAACCCAATTGACAATGCAACTTCTTATTATCTTCTTATTATGATCCCATCCTGAGTTCCATTGGTTTTTAACACTACGGCTTAGGTATTGGGTTTTTGCCATAAACGGACGGGTGGGCTCCAAGACATGGAATTTGACGAATCAATTATCCTTCACGAAGCAACATAGCAGTGAGCAAGGATCAATTTTTCGTTCATCAATTTAATCTTGGAATGTGAGTAATAAGTTGGATCTCAAAATCCCAAACCTGCGCAGAACGAAAGGGAACCGATCGCTGCGATAGCTATGCATTTTCCCCATCTGTATACGGAGGCATATATTTGCACGAAAGCGAGACCATACGGATAAGGCGTATAGCTGTAAAAAAATTCTCGGCAAAGAATGCCATTTCTTTTGTGCTAAAGCGCAAGTCAGTCAGAAAATTCACATGGGTTTATTAATTTTTTGTATGATTTTGATCCTTGGGAACAATTTTTAAGTACAGGTCTGTTATGGATTACTAATTGTCTGAGTGTTATATGAAATGTGTTAAATGCTCAACTGCGTATACATAGGAATAGGGCGCGCAGGGCATTCTAACAGAATCCTCTGAACATACATTATTCATGCAAATCTTTGCTGATATTTGCTGCTTCTTTTTGAAAACTAAGAGATTTTATTCACGTACATTGAATTTATTTAACCCTCCCTTTACAGGAACAGATGACAAAAATTCATGATAACTTTTTAGTAGCGGTAACACCTAGATGCCAAACTCCAGATTTGGACTGCTGACCGAAACTATTAAACATGACCACCAAAGACTCACATAAAGAGCGAAATATACTGAATACCAAACAGAAACATAGCAACAGGGTAACAAATTACAGAAGTCGCAGGAGAGTAACCCGTTACAGCGAAGGCTAGCGTTTGTGCAATCGTACTCAAGAACTAGGCGCATATGACCATTCGTTGGAACTCTATAATCCCAATTACTATGGTCATTGCTACTTATGGCCGCTCGTCATAGTTATGTAGTTCTATGAGCCCTACCTAACCCTAATATAGATGAAGTATGATAAATTTTCATGGCATTCCCCTCTCTCCTGGTTAAAATTTACCATTATCCACGATTATCAATGCAATCTTGCATGCTTTCCTCGTACAGGAATCCGTGGATTAACAATGCAGGCATGTCTGCACAGAGCCAGATGTATAGGTGTCCCTGTTAATACGAACCTGTGTTAAACACTTGACCTGATATATAGTACGTATTATATAAATGATTTCGTATATTAATTTTCAGCTTTGTATGTCCAAAAGGATTATTGCGTTTGTGTCTATGGGGTTGAATCTATAGGCCTATACGCTCTTGGGCACAGGAATGGAACACGTTTCCAGTTTCTGAAATGCCTCCGGCCACAGGAAATCCCTGAACTATTTCTTGTCATATCTGGAAACTGCTAATGCTGTTTCTGGGTGGTTTCCTGAAGCCCCTAGAAACTACCAACAGTTTCCATCCATTTTTGTACTTACCGTAAAATTCCTTCATTAAAAATAATTAAATGAAAGGCCCTAGAAAACCCGTATTAAAAATTCAAACACTAAGGGGAAAGGACACATTTCATTTGAAGTGAAGCGCAAAACCTGTTGTCCAGTAGTGAAAACTCTTTATTCAATCTATATACTGAATTCAAGTGATAGATTTTCTTTTTCTATATGTCTGAATGAGATTACGAATTTGATAAGTAGATGGTAGATTTTATTTCAAATTTTCCTTCCTATTTTTAGAGACCTTTCCCTTCCTTTTCCTCTAACTCTAATTCTTGCAGTTACCTTTTCTAGTTTTTGCAGTTTCCTAATAAGTCTATCCCATGTTTAATATCCTTACTAATTCCTTGTCATTCCCATATTTGGAAACTTGTTTCTTGCCATTTATTATTTCCCATTTCCCATACCGGGGAACACATAGGATTTGTCCTCTTTCTAAGATAGATATTTCCAACATACTCATACATTTATACTAATTGATACATTTATACTAATTGATGGCAAATAATTGACATAATAATCTTAGAAGATTAGTTTGAAATGAAGTTGTTGTCACAGAACGGTTTAGTTTGGGGTCATGGGAATAGTTGTATTCATGTACCCAAAATACACAAGCATGGATGGCAGAAACATACATATAGGCACAAAGGTCAGTGAGGTGGTTCGACAACTGATTTTTTTCATAAGTTAGCATTCATTATTTATGGAATAGAAATAGGATTGTATTGAGTGGAAAGGGATCGTGATACAAGGTTCGCCCTCTATTTCTGATGCAACATCAATGTTGTAGCTCACGTCCGTCCATGCTATCAAACTCCAATAACCTATATTATTTAATTTATATCATTCAACGCAGGCAAAGAAACACTTATCTGTTGAATTAACAGTCACAAACGCAGAACTGGATCACCCATACACTTACGGACAAATCTGATTTTCTATTAATTTTGTACAAAAAGTATATACTGCAGAATTCAATTTCTGTCTCTGTAGTTCTCCCTCTCCTAACTCGGTTGATCTCTCGATAATTCTTTATAGCCACCATAATTTTTATCTAATTGCTTATGCACATTCAGACACACCCAAACAATCAGGTCTTTGTCTCTTTAACTTCTAGATATGTGCAGCTTCAATTTCCATCCTTTCATCCTCTATCTTCTGCACTGTATCATCTCTATTCAATTATGCATGCTTTGGGGTTTAGGGAGCTTTGTTAAAATTGAAAACTAGGGCCAAACTCCATGTGGGTCATCTTATTTATGGCAGCCGATGTTTTTCTTGGATCCCTCTCATCGAGAGGTATAGGATTGATCTAAAGATCATCCGATTCTGATAAGTATTCATGGAGATGTGGATTTATTTGTGTTATGGGACAATTCGTCAAGGCTGGCCAACAACCAAATAACCCCCACATGTGCTCAATGTTTTAGTATAAGAGGAGATGACTTGAGAGTCATTTCGTACACACTTCTCTCTTGATTTCTCTCCACTCGCTTTGGGTTTTAGTGGAAGAGAAATCTAGGAGGATGATGCCCTAGCCGCAGTCCTAAAGAATGTCTAGCCGCAGTCTTCCCTAATCCAAGAAGACACAGTCATGTAGTAAGGGAGATAGCCCTAAGCTAGCGGCAAGGGAACTTTGTCTTATCCGCAACAAAGGAGAGTTGAATAGCGTGGTTATAGAGGTCTGTTGAAGAGGCCTAATGCTATCCTAGAAGAGGCCTAATGCTGTCTTGAAGGAGAAGCCTCATTGTTGTGAAGGAGGCTTCCACAACGTTGTATGGAGAGGCCTAAAACATAGGTCCTATGTTGCTGTTCTAGAGTGCCCTAGACGCAGTCATGGGAAGATAAGATCACAGTCGTATGCTATCACAAATGAGGCTATTCATCACAGCAATGAGAGGCTTAAATACACGGCCTTAGGAAGACTCTACACACTGTTGCAGTCAATAAGTGGAGATCAACTTACAGCTTGCCGCAGTCCTAATGAGAGGTTTCTAGTCTCACCCTAAACGCTGTTCATGGGGAAATATGGCCGTAGTACTTATGGGGTTGATTTGTTGACTGTGGGATAACATTAGGCTACAACAATGTGCACTAACAAACAATGTTGGAGCAACATGCCAAAGTGTGAGGATGGGTAGGACTGTTGATGACCTAACCTATTCATGATAAAGGCTGCCCAGAATGTCATCCAATGTAGCAAATAGAAAATCCTCTAAACAATACGATGATGCAGTTCATGAAGGTACAATAGTATGAGATGTGACAACATTGTGACAAGGGGCAGCATGATGTGAAATGTTGTAGCATAATGATGGGCATCATGACAAAGTGAAGTGTAGCATGTTGTGTGCAACACTTGCAAAGTATAGTACAACGATAACAAATGAGATGCAGCAGGATGGGTAGAGTGAGGTACAATTTGAGGCAACACTCGTCAGTGCAACAAGATGATAAGGTACAACAATATGATGCAGTGCAAGAAGGTGCAACAGTATGATGTGTTCAACATGGTAATGAGGTTTAGCATAGTGATGATGGGTGCAACATGGTGCAATACAATGAGGTGCAACATGATGACGAGCTGCAACAGAATGATAGGTGACAGAGTCACCTTGAAGAATCAGTTGAAGCAGCATGTCTTCAACTGAGTTTAGCTACCTCATGTATCATCTTCTTAGAGATGATCTATGCTCTTATTTAGATAAGTCAAAGTGTTGACTTCTGTTGTATATGTACTATCTCTCTTTCTCTTTGTTGAACTATTGAAGAACATATAAGAAGAATTGATCATGGGTTTCCTTCCCCACATTAGGGTTTGTCCCTGGCTAGCACCACATTTTGTGTCTTCTTGTCTTGCCTTGTCTTCTGTGATTTATGTTTATGTTTTATTTGCAATTTACTATTATGCTGATATGATTGCTAATCAGGAAAAGATATTGAGCTCACTATGAAAATTGAAATAAATTTCTCTAAGCATAGAACATTCCTAAAATTAACATGGTATCAGAGGTGAGGTGAAGACAAGGCACAAGCAAGAATGAAAGAGCAATCACCAAAGATAGTTGGGAAAGGACAAGAGGCTCAATGGATTTCTCATCCCTCTTCTAATTCACCAAGGGTGAAGTCGAAACTGAGAATATTATCAGAATGGCGTAGCGGAAGCTTTTGATAGCCCTACCTAAAGATCACTTCAACGGGAAGTCCAAATCTAAGGGTGGAAGGAAAGGTAGATGCCTTGTTTGGAATAAGTTCGGCCATTATGTGAAGGAGTGTCTGAATGGTAGGGACACATCACTTGATGATAATAACAATCATTCCAGGGACATCTTCAATGATCAGAGGAATGACAGGTAATGCAGGTCATCAAGGAAACAACTGACTCTTGAAAAAGAAAGGAACCCCAAGTATGAAGAATCAAATGTTGTTTAAGATAAGATAAAGAAGCGTTATCTTATATTGGCCCTCTCCTTCAGACTCTTTGGGACTCTGGCTTATTGATTGTAGTGCTCCAAGGCACTTCATCGGATAGAAGGGTGCTCTCTCAAATTTGGTAGAGATGGAAATAATAATGGAATTAAACTTGGAGTCAATGCCACCTATCCCGGAAAGGGTGTAGGGAATGTTACCCCTCAATTGAATGAGGGTAACTCGATTCATTTACAAGAATCTCTTTATGTACCTGATTGCAAGAAGAAATTGGTGTCCGTTTCGGCAATGGAAGTCAAAGGTTTCATGGTGCCATTCATCGATGGAAAGGTACGTGTTTGAAAATGAAATTTTCAAAGATGCTTTTACTCATGGGTTCAGGGTTGGCAATTTGTATCAAATTTCAAGATGGCCCATTGGGGACCATGTCAGTTAACACATCTCATCTATAGCACCGCAAGTCTACTTATTATGGGGCCCTACCCGATGTAAGCCAGATGGTGATAGGGATGCCTGAATTGAAGAAGAGCATGAAGGTACATGTCTGAGATGTACTGAAGAAAAATCTTACAAGGGGACCATTCCCCTCATGTAGCAGGCCCACAGATTTGGAACAACCAAAGGGGTTTGAGATTCGTGATCGGGAATCTCATGTATGCAGGTGGAAGAAAACCATCTCTGGCTTGAAGCAAAACACCCTAGGCTTAGTATGAGAGGATTGATAGTTGTTTGATGAAGCTAAGATTCACTAGGAGTGAAGTCGATCCAAACCATTGCTTGAAGGTTGTGGATGATAGACCTCTCATACTAGCACCTTATGACAATGACTTCTTTCTGACAGGTGCAGACCCTCTCATTTGCAAAAGTAAGAGGGAGTTGGATTCCAGATTTGGAATGGTGAACCGCAAGCCCGTGACTACCTCGATGGATCTTAACTTTTAGAAGTTATGTGGTAGGGATGCCGGACCTGATTTGGGAAATGCCTCTTAGTTTCATAAACTCATTCTAGCATTGATGTTCTTGGTGAACTCCCATTCGGATATATGTTTTGCAGTTAGCATGTTGAGCTCATATATGGTTGAGCGTCACTGGATTGGTGCCAAGAATCTTTTGAGATATCTTCGGGGCACAATCTCTCATGGATTGGGATACACTACCGGAAATGTAAAGTTGCATGATTATTCGAATGCTGACTGGGCAGGAAGTGTGGAGGATCGCAGGAGAACTTCTGCATGTTGGTTCTCTTTAGGGTATGCTTCGATATCTTGGATGAGTAGGAAGCAGAAGTCGGTTGCTATAAGCATCGTTGGGACCGAATACATAGCTACGAGTATGACCTCGTGTGAAGCTGCTTGGTTGCAGAAGCTCTCCAGTGAGCTGTTTGACACATGATGGATAGCATCGTGATCATTTGTGTCAACCAGAGGGGGATTCGATTATTGAGGAATATCGTATTCTTTGATTGCTCCAACATATAGACGTCAGGTACTACCTTATCCGGGATATGGTACATCGATGAGTAAGAAGGCTCCATCACATTGGGACTGATGTGCAAGTCGCAGACATTCTGTCGAACCCCCGAGGAAAGTTCAAATTTTTGACTTTCCGAGAACAACTTGGAGTTGTTGAGAGATCCTCTTATGAGAGTCCTGTATGATGCATGCATTGAGCTCTGGGGGGCTTGGGGTACTTCTTGGAGCAACAAGCGACCATAGTGTGACTCACCCTCCCCTAATGGTGCACTGTGTACAGGGTGAATGGTTCAGCCTTCCCCTGTGATACCCCGTGGTGACTTATGGACAGGATGAGTGGTTCTCCTGTCGAGGCATCCTACGCATGCAATCTGGGACTCATGGGAAGTACCTCTCATTTGGCCAATGAGTAGGGAAATGGGGTTAGGGACCATAATAGTAATATCAATGGACGCATTGTTGTATATACCGTACTCCCTATGCTAGGATGACCTCCATTGACCTGGGATCAATTGGAATTGACTTCGGGTCAGTAAGAGTGACATAGCTCACTCTCTCTTGGAACTTATCTAGGATCAGTATGAGTGGTTTGAGACACTCTCTTGTGATATTGATCTGGGATCAATGAAATTGACTTCGGGTTAGTAAGGGTGACATAACTCACTCTCTTTTGGAACTGATCTGGGATCAGTAAGAGTGGTATGACACACTCTCTTCATATGGAATTGACTTTGGGTCAGTAGAGAATGGTATGAGAGATTCTCGATCAATTCTTCTTCTTCATGGTTCAGCAGAATAGAGCCAAGTAGTGCAGGGCACTATTGGCAGAGTTAATACAGTCTGGCAGATGGATCAGCAGATGGAGTTCTCCCTAGTTGAGAGGGTGTTAAAATTGGAAACTAGGGCCAAACTCCATGTGGGTCATCTTATTTATGGCAGTCGATATTTTTCTTGGATCCCTCTCATCGAGAGTATAGGATTGATCTAAAGATCATCCGATTCCGATAAGTATTCATGGGGACATGAATTTATTTGTGTTATGGGACAATTTATCAAGGTCAGCCAGCAACCAAATAACCCCCACATGTGCTCAAAGTTTTAGTATAAAAGGAGACGACTTGAGAGTCATTTCATACACATTTCTCTCTTGATTTCTCTCCACTCGCTTTGGGTTTTAGTGGAAGAGAAATCTAGGAGGATGATGCCCTATCCATAGTCCTAAAGGATGTCTAGCTGCAGTTTGCCTTAATCCAAGAAGACGTAGTCATGTAGTAAAGAAGATATCCCTAAGCTAGAGGCAAGGGAACTCTGTCTTAGCTGTAGCAAAGGAGAGCTGAACAACGGGGGTATAGAGGCCTGTTGAAGAGGCCTAATGTTGTCTTAGAAGAGGCCTAACACTGTCCTAGAAGAGGCCTAACACTATCTTGAAGGAGAAGCCTCAACGTTGCGAAGGAGGCTTCCACAAAACTATATGGAGAGGCCTAAAACACAGTTCCTATGCTGCTGTTCTAGAGTGCCCTAGACGCAGTCATGGGAAGATAAGATCACAATCAGACGCTATCACAAATGAGGCTATTCATCACAACAATGAGAGGCTTAAAGACATGGCCTTAGGAAGACTCTACACGCTGTCGCAGTCAATAAGTGGAGATCAACCTACACCTAGACACAGTCCTAATGAGAGGTTTCTAGGCTCACCCTAAATGTTGTTCATGGGGAAATCTGGCTGTAGTACTTATGGGAATGATTTGTTGATTGTGGGATAACATTAAGGCTACAACAATGTGCACTAACAAACAATGTTGGAGCAGCATGCCAAAGTGTGAGGATGGGTAGCACTGTTGATGGCCTAACCTATCCATGATAAAGGCTACCCTGAATGTCATCCAATGCAACGAATAGAAAATCCTCTAAACAACATGATGATGCAGTTCAGGAAGGTACAATAGTATGAGATGTGACAACATTGTGATAAGGGGCAGCATGATGTGAAATGTTGCAGCATAATGATGGGCATCATGACAAAGTGAAGTGTAGCATGTTGTGTGCATCACTTTCAAAGTATAGTACAATGATAATAAATGAGATGTAGCGGGATGGGTACAGTGAGGTATAGTATGAGGCAGCACTGGTTAGTGCAGCAAGATGATAAGGTACAACAAGATGATGCAGTACAGGGAGGTGCAATAGTATGATGTGTGATGTGTGTGTTGACCCTGCCGCCCGCACCTACCTACAAGTCAGTGAGAAAAGCCTTCAACCCCACAAGGTGTGGTTGGTGGCAGGGAACTCAGAGAAGGGGTTGTCACACTAATCCCAACTCT
>APFE031744374.1:88550-109198 GCA_000404065.3 Pinus taeda | reverse complement strand
GTATCTTTAAAAGTTCTGTCACTGGAATAGAAACCTTTGCATTATTCACCCAATTGCCCAAGTCAAAATTCAATTCTGAAGTAGGAGGAGAAATTTTTTTGTGATTATTCCAGTCTTGGATATCCCTTCTCTGATAAATCATCCCTTTGTGTTTTGCCATAGCAAGAATCTGTCCAGATGTAGGTTTTTCCCCAAAAATCTTAGTGACCTCATCAAAATTTGCAATCATATTGTAAACCCCAAGATTATTAGGCCTATGGTCAATCCCTTGATTTCTCTCGAAGGTGTGTATTTGATCTTCCATGGAGAACATATTGATTTGACCACTTGTCCCTCCTTGCATGCCACTTTCCATGATTCTTTTCACATATGGGCATGTGGCTTCTTCATGGAACTCATTACATGGCCTACAAAAGGGGGGAATCTGATCTACCGTGTTGGTGGATTCCAATGGATTTGGAGGCCTATGCTCCTGTTGAGGGCCTTTATTATTTTGCCATCTATCACTTGGCCTAGTTTGGAATCTTTGCATTTGATTTCTTTCCATGGCCACTAATCGATTTTGGATAGCATTCATTTGATTGGTATGACTTGCCTCCATACTCTTGATGAGTTGAGTTAATTCTTTAATAGGATCATGTGTAGCTCTTCCTTTTCCTTGCCTTTGTAATCATTTGATTTCGATGGCCCTCTATTGAAACCAGGAATTTCAGATTTTCCTGATTGCCTTCTAGCCCTTTCTATCTTTAAGGCTTCAGATTGAGCTACACTTAAATTCGTAGGCTCCTTCCTCCTCAACTCATAGGCAGTGTCAACCCCAAAAGCATCTAGATATGAGCACAAAAGAAATTCATCAGGAGGTTTAACAGTAGCAGGCATGCTTTTTACTAATTCATTGAATCTCTTGTTAAACTCCTCCATGGTCTCATTCTCATTTTTCTTCATGTTGCTAATGGCATTGATGTCAGAGTTGGGATGTCAGAGTTGGGTGGATCAGTTACTTACTTCTTAGTAATTGAGTTGCAGTGCAGTAGTAGTATGCAATAGCACGATGCAACATGATGGGAGGGGGATGCAATGCAGATGTAGTGCTGGGAGGATGGACCAGCAACAACACGGATGCAAAGGGAGCTGTCGTATGGATGCAACAGTGGCACTGGCAGTGGCAGGGCCATGGGTAGCAATACAGGATGCAACAGTGCAGAGGATATTGGGTGGGGAGGCCTAGCATCAACATAGGGACCGGTGCCGGATGATCAGGGTAATGTTCAGTGAGGAGTATTACTAGAGCACAACCCTAGCTAAGAGGGAGTGTTGATTTGGGGTAGCATTGGATGTGCTCTAGCCATGAAAATTGGTTCAGAGGCTAAAGCACATGATATTTCCAAGACCCATAAATGGTTTGGATAGATTGTACTCTGTTTGGGAGATATTAAAATAATTAATACTTTTAATGGAGTTCCTAAGTCTAAACTTGGGAAAAATAAAATATTAATGGGTATTAATATAAAACTGGGTTATAAGGTTCCAAAAATCATGGATCAAGCCAAATCTAATCTTAGCTGTTGATTAGAGATTTAATCTCAGTCGTTGAAGGACCAACGAGAAAAGTATAAGAAGAGGCTTGAGGGTAAGTTGGAGAACACACGAGAGTGATCAATGATTCATTTTGCTAGAGCGGGGTTGCTAAGCAAAGTTGAATCAGTGATCAGCAGCGAGGGGCAGTGAGTACGAGGCAGAGAAGTAGGGACAATACTGAGAGACCAACGTAGAAGTAGAGAGAGCGAGAGCATCAGCTAGTCCAAGCTACGCAGAGCCCAACAGAGGTAGCACAGAGCCTAGAGGGATTGCGTCATCCACGCAGAGGGCAGATGGAGTGATGCATAGGGTCCTAGAGGCTGCGCAGTGCCTCAGAGGGCTGACACAGAGGGTCTTGGGGCTGACGCAGGTCAGTAAGAGGCTGATGTAGTGGCCAAAAGGGCCAATGCTGATCTTTAATTGTGCCAGAGAGGGTTTCGTGGGACAGGTTTTCTGAATACTTGTTTCCAAATATAGAGGTATTGCTGCCGTGTATGTTTCTTTGTCTGGTGAGCCGGTTAGGCACCCAGTTGTACTCAGAAAGACTGCATAATAATATAACCCTCAGAATAGCTACACCGATTTTCCCGCATTGGGTTTTTCAAAAATAATAGTGTAACTTGTGTGCTTGTTTTCTTTCAGTTGATGATCTGTAGATGTTGTGACTATATTGTGTTTATTTCAGTATTTAAATGTATGAAATAACTTGTTCGAATTTAAACAAGTAGAAGAAATAAACCAACATAATACAAATTAATATTCTAACGGATAGAATTAGAAAACTCAACACCCAACAACTTTTCTTCTTAGGAGAAATTGTTCTTCAACAATATTTACAATTCAAAAATATTCTAGAGATATGTGCTAAAATCCAAAACCAAGATACCATTCAAACTTGGTCAAAATTCTAGGTTAGTCAACGTTCATTAAACCCCAAAAATAGTTAATTTTGATTAGCTTTCGGCCTGGTCAACCTATCTCCTGTGGTCAACATTGGACTTGTGGTTGATCCCTGTGGTCAACTTGGACTTGTGGTTGATCCATGTGGTCAACTTGGACTTGCGATTGATCCCTGTGGTCAAACCTACAGTCAAATTGTGCTTTACTATGGTCAATCTTGGCCTCTTTTCTGCAGTGTAAGTCAGTCAGAAATCTGGGTCAAGTATAGCCAGTCAACTTGATCAAACAAGAAGTCAATGGTCCACTCTAGTCAAACTTCAAATATGGTCAAACTTGTTCAATTCGTCCTCTAAACTGCGCCTTTCTACGATTGCTTCAGAAGATATGTTGTTGTTATGGGAGGACGAAATGAGGTAGTCTATTTGTGTATTTATACTTGTCAAATGGGTTGGTTTTGACCAAGAGTCACGCCCATTCATTTGTGGGGTCCACTTGACACTTAGGGGCCTACACAAAGCCCAAAAATATAATAATTTTAATTTTAATTTTCATAATTTTCTAGGCCAACTTAAGAGGCCTTTTGGCACGCAGGAATACCTCCTGATGCTACAAAAAATCAACACTCCCTCTTAGCAAGAAAGGTATTCCCCTTGGTTGCAACGTATTTCTCCTTTAACTAAAATTCCCCTTAAGAAAAATTCATGAGCTTGCCTTGTTGGTGCATGTCTATTGATAAGTCCATCTCAAGTGGGCAATGTAACTCCCCATATGCATGTGGGTATCCAATGTTTTTGGCCAAAGTCCTTTATGGCTACTTAGGAAAATGTATCAATCTCCTCTGATCATGACCCAAACAAGTTCTTCTGGCTTCTCATGAGAGAATTTGTCTTTGGACCCTTCACCTTTATGGTCAAAGTCCTTTATGACCTAGCCAAGGCCTTCAAGCTTCAAAGGTGAATTACATCTATCTCCTTTGGTCGACCTAACAAAGTTCTTCTAGAAGCGAAGTCCTTCTAGCTTCTAAGGAGAAGATTTGTCTTATCCTATAATTCCCCTAGGTCATTCACCTTTGTTGACCTTGCCAAGTCCTTCTGGCAACCAAGTCCTCTTGGCTTCAATGGTGAATGCATCTTATAATATGCCCCTATAATTACCTTGGGCCATTTACCTTTCTAGTCAAAGTCCTTTATGACCTAGCCAAGTCCTTTTAGCAACCAAGTCCTTCTCCCTTCAAAAGTGAATGTATTCATCTCATCTTAATCAAAGTCCTTTATGACCTAGCCAAAGTCCTTGATGGTTTCAGGAGATGGTTAACCCAATCCTGCAGACGCCATCATTCCCTTCTAATGAGGAAAACATTCAACATCAGACTAAGCTCGTCTTTGTCCACAATCTACTCATTTGTGGATATGTACTGGAGCTCTACTACTCCTTTTTGCATCATGTCTCAGATGAAGTGATCTAGACATGCCATTCTTGCTTTTGAAGCCTTATTGCTTCAGGACTTGTGATATTCTTGTAAAGACTCTCTTCGCCTCATGAGACATATCTCAAACCACATCCAATTTGTTAGGTCCCTATAATGCTAGTGTAGCCCCGATATTGTTATTGTTGTGCCCCATAAAAGCCCACTATTGTTATTGTTGTGCCTTTATATTATTATTGTTATTTAGGCTCTAATTATATTTTGACCCCTTAGACTACCTATATATACCAAGGAGGTCTTGTCCTTTGAATAATCCAAGAATTGTTCATTTATGTGATGTAAAAGGAGGTTGGTCCTTCAAAGAGGCTTATTTTCATTTCGTTGATCTATCTTTTATTTTATTTTGTGATCTGGTTACATAACATTTTATATTTAGTTTTGGATCCTAGGGTTTCACTGCTTCGAATAGGTCATCTTGGCATTTTCACTATAATTTTTTTTTTGGGAGGAATCAGAAGTTGAAATTTCACCATGTAGAGTATAAATCTTGATGAACATTGTGTAAAATTTTAGAGCTTGGTTCGCTAAATATTAGAGATATGGTCCAAAGAAATTAGGGTTTTTGCATGCTCCAAAATTTAGTCTAAAACGGGTGTTTCGAAGAAAATCGTCATAACTTTCTCTTCATGCATCAAATTTAAATTTCGTAAAAAGCATCTGAAAGTGCATGGACTATAGTTTTTTGTGTATCATTTTCAGGGCCGAAGGTGGAAATAGTGACATGTGGCAACCCGTCGCTCTATTGAACTGGTCCATAATCAAGTTATTGTGAGAGATTTGGCATAACTTTATTTCGAAGAATCTAATCTTGGTTTGACTTATGGTGTTAGAAAGAAGAGTCAGAGTGTTACTACAAGACAAAATTCTAGACCTTGGAGAGCTGAAATTATAGAGATACAACATTTTCAAGGTCAAGCTCCAAAAAGCAAAAAAAATGTGTGTATTTTTTAAATTTGCATAACTTTTGTTTGAAAAATCAGTTTGAAGTGATTCAATGGGCACAGTGAAGCATAGATATCATTATTTAGTTCCAATATGCCTTGCAACAAAAAAATGTATACACCCAGTAAGTCAACAAAAAGCTCTACTCTGATGCATGAAGAAGAGGAATAAATGCAACATGGTATATCAAAATTACGAGACCAAGTGCAACAAATTTCACTCTCGCAAAGAGAAACAAAAAATGAATTGGGGGGTTTTGAAGGATGGTTTAGAAACAAACAGGAGAGTTTTAAAAGTAGACATGGATGCGATGAATGCCACGTTGGAAGGGTTGAAAAAGTTGCTGCAAGAAAGGCTTCCCAGTGGTGACAAGGTACTCCATGAAATTCATGATGAGGACAAAAGGAATATGAATTATGATTTTAGAGACTCCAATGTTGGGTTTAAGACCCAACAGATTCCAAAGATCGATATGACGAAGTTTGATGGCAAAGATCCAGTAACATGGATACTATAGATGGAGTAGTTCTTTGATCTACACGATGTGCAACACACACAAAAGGTACACATTTCATATTTATATTTATAACCCAATCAATTTGTATGGTATCGATGGCTTTGTTCTCATAATGCACTGGTCACTTGGACAATTTTTACAGAGGAATTGATAGCATGTTATGAGGATATAAAGAGCAATACCTTCTTTGGCCAAATGATAAATCTCAAACAAAAGGGTTCAGTTGGGGAGAACATTAATGACTTCCAAAGATTGAATATCAAGGTAATTGATATTCCTGAGGAGCATCTGATTGATGTCTTCATAGGGACTTTAAAGGATAACATCCAACATGAGGTTCGCCTTTGGGAACATAAGTCATTGGAGAATGCACTCAGGGCGACAAGAAAGGTTGAAAGAAAAATTATGGCAACAAGGAGGTCTACCACTCATAGATATAAAGATGGAAGTGTTGCCGCTCCTAGCATCCCACAACCTACAAGGTTGACACCACAACAACTAGAGGAAAAAATAGCAAAAGGGCTTTGTTACAATTGTGATAACAAATACACTAAAGGTCATAAGTGCGATAAGAAGAAATTATTTTACATAGATTGTGAAAAAGAGGGAGAAAATGAGCAAGAAACATCAAAAGATGAGGATATACACTAAGAACCAACCCCAAAGGCTAAAAAGGAAGAAATGAATCCGACCATATCTTGTAATGCATTGGCAGGAATTACCACTCCACAAATTGTCAAGATAGAAGGATATATCAAGAAGAAAAAGGTAATAGTGATGATTGATTCGGGTAGTACTCATAATTTTATTCATTGTAAGATAGCTAAGGATTTGAATTGCTTTCTATATCCAACACCAGAGTGTCAAGTGATGGTTGCAAATTGAGGAACTATAATTTGCTCATAGAAGTGCCATAATATCAATCTCACTATGAGGGAATATATATTGAATAGTCCAATGCTTTCCATTCCAATGGATGGTGCGAATGTTGTATTAGGAGTCTAATGGTTACAATCTTTGTGGACGATAGCTTTTAATTTTTTAGAAATTTTCTTGAATTTTTTCTCAGAAGGAAAGGAAATTGAATTAAGGGGTATCACAAGGAAATTTGAGAAGATAATCAACTCTAATGGCATGAGAAAGTTTTTGAAGAGGAACAACGAGGGGTAATTGCACAATTATGTTCACTAGATTTTCAAACATCTAAGTCATTTGTTTCTCCAGATCTCCAAAGAGTCATTGACAATCATTCCAAGGTATTTGAGATTCCTAAAGGTATACCATCTATTCAAAATCATGATCACGCTATTCACTTGATTCCAGGAAGTGTTCCTCCAAACATTAGACCTTACAAATATCCTTATGGTTGTAGAAATGCTAGAGGCAAGTATAATTCAACCTAGCCAAAGTTCTTTCTATTCTCCAGTAGTATTGGTGCACAGAAGGATTGATCATGGCGCATGTGTTAGGATTATAGAGAGCTCAACAAGATCACTATTAAAGATAAGTTTCCCATTCCCGTCATTAATGAATTGTTGGATGAACTACATGGAGAAATTTACTTAACGAAGCTAGATCTTCGTTCATGATATCGTCAAATTAGAATGAAGACAAAAGACATTCCGAAAACAACATTTAGAACTCATGATGGTCATTATGAATTCTTGTTCATGCCTTTTGGCCTTGTTAATGCACGTGCCACATTTCAAGGTTTGATGAATTCCACTTTCAAACCCTTAGAAATTTTGTGTTAGTATTTTTTGATGATATGCTAATCTATATCAAGTCTTGGAAAGATCATGTTCAACATGTTGACAGGGTGCTCAAATTATTTGAGAAGAAACAATTGTATGCAAAATTCTCCGAATGTTTTTTTGGGGTATAGGAAGTGGAATATTTGGTGTTGAACTTTCTAAGTTTACTTACTTTAGAATCCCTTCATGCACTTTTTTCTGATTTATTCCTACCTAATGTTATTTTTCTTTAACAAGTTATTTACAAAGTAAATACTCAAAATAAACACCAGTGCATGCTCAACATATTACAGATCAACAACTAAAAGAAACAAGAACAAACACACCACATTACACCATTATTTTTGGACCAATGTCCTCGGAAAAACCCAATGCGGAAAAACCGGTGCAACTATCTGAGGGTTTTCTTATTAAACAATATCAAAGTACAATCTAGGTGCCGACACTGGCCTACCCAATAGAGAATTTCCTTAGCAGCTATATCTCACAGTTTGAGAGAAATCTCTTTGCTGAATCCTCAAAAAATCCTTCCTGTAGCTCCTCAGCACAAAACTGCTCTACAACCCCAGTGTCTGACCAATCTGGACTGTGTCAGCCCCTCCGTCTCATGCTGGCCCTGCGTCAGCCTTTCTTGGCCTACATCAGCCCCAGGAGGCTCTGCGTCAGCTTTCTGGGCCTTTTCGTCAGACATGCTAGCCTCTCTGGTGCTCTGTGTAGCACTTGGCTGCCTCTGCGTGGCCCTGCGTGAGCCCTTGCTGGCTCTGCGTCACTCTCCTTGGTTGTTGCGTTGCTCTCCTGACACAATCTTTGCCTTTTTTGTTTCTCTATACTCAATGCCCCTCAACTGCTTTCCCGATCATTGATTCTATCTCTCTCAGTAAACTCCGCTCTAGAGAATAGAATGACTGATCACTCTTGTGTATTCTCCAAGTGATCCTCAAGCTTCCTCTTATACTTTTCCTGTTGACGATTCAACGATCGAGATTAAGTCCCTAATCAATGACTAAGATTAGATCTGGCTTGATCCATGTCTTTTGGACCACTCTAACACAGATTCATATTAATACACATTAAGATTTTATTTTCCCTAGGTTTAGACTCAGGGACTCCATTAAAAATATTAACTATTTTAATATCTCCTGATTTGTTTAGAATTTGCCCAAACCCTTTCTGGGTATTGGAGATCTCATGTGCCCCAACCTTTCCACGAAATTTCGTGGCTAGAGCACATCCAATGCTACCCCAAATCAATATTTGGGTCATATTGTATCCCATGAGGGTGTTAAGACAGACCCTGACAAAAATAAAGCCATAAAGGAATGGAAAATCCCCACAACCTTAAGAAATATTTATGGATTTCTCAAGATGATAGGGTATTATTGTAAGTTTGTTAAGAATTATGGGAAGATAGCAGCACCTCTAACAACATTACTAAAGAAAGAGGCAGTTTTTGGACTTTAGAAGCAACTAAAGTCTTTGAACATTTGTTGACGGTGCTAGATACTGCCAACATACGTGGGTCTCCTCGTTGTGAAGTCCCAATTAGACCTCACATTGTTGGGAGTGTGAAAATTCCTCAACCGAAATCCCTACTGCAACAACTAATGATATTTCTCCTACTTGTTAGATTTACATGAACAAGTTATTTGTAGTTTCCTACGACAAACATTGAAATACATACACCATTTAAATAATATGCTGAAACAAGAAACTGAACAAGAGAAAGATACAACACAAATCATAGTTATTTTTGGACAATCGTCCCCGAAAAATCCCGATGTGAGAAAACCGATGTAGCATATCTCAGGGTCTTTATTATTAATCAGAAGTTATTTATGAATGCAATCTTTAGATGCCTTGCTGGCAATCCAATATAGAGAATATCACTTGGCATAAGAAATTGTTGAGATTACCTCACTCTACACTGCAAGTCCTAACTGCTCTGACAACTGAACCAATGAGTCCCCGAATACTTCTGTGTTGCTCCTGCGTAGTCATTGCGTGGACCTGCGTCAGCCTCTAAGGCATTGTGCCACCTCTTTGTTCGATCGATTTTCTCTCAAGAGCTGACTCCAGCCCTCCCAGCTTAGAATGTCAACCTCCTCAGAAAATTTTGGACCTCTGCGTGGAAGGCTTCTGTGCTACTCTTCGTAGGCCCTTCCTGGCTCTGCGTCACTCTCTCCAGGCACTGCGATGCCTCCTTTATGTGTCTCTCTGCCTCTCTATTGAGTATTCTTGGCTCCAAAGAAGATCTTCCAGCCAAAACTTTGTCTACCCTTCTCTACATGATCACTACAAAATCACTGCGTTGCCTCTAGCTTCAACAATTTGATCTGATTGATTAACTTTGTATGTTTTTCCAAATGACACTCAAGCCTCCTTAAATAATCTCCTCGTTGACATTCAACGACCTAGATTAGAAGTTAATCAATGGCTAAGAGCATTTTTGTTTGATCCTCATCTTCTTTTAGAAGTTACACCCATAGCTAGATTAATACCCTTTACTTATTTTAATTCCCTAAGTTTAGACTTAGTGACTCATTAAAAATAATTTATTATTTTAATAAAACTGTCTCTGGGTGGAATTTCCCAAAACGCTTTCTGGGTTCTTTGGAACACATGTGCCCAAGACTCCTTGCAAAATTTGAGACTTAGAGCACATCCAATGCTACCAAAAATCAACACTCCCTCGTAGCGAGGAATGTGCTCTAGCAATGCCTCCCATTGAAGCATCACCCTGACTTCATAACGTCGTCCTTTGCGCTACTGATGTTTGACATGATGTCCACCAACTACTGCACTTTTGCTGCAACTGTACTGTTGCTGACACTGCCACTGTCAACACTGCATCCGTACTATAGCTCCCTCTGAATTTCTGCATCTATGCTGCTGCTGGCACTGGCACTGCAAACTACTCCTGCACTGTAAACTGTTGTTGCTACTGCATCAACAAAAAACATCCCAAATTACTGAACTAGTGTTCAACATAGATGCATCTTGATGTTGAAGATCTGACTGCTGCTAGTCCCACGCTATCCCTCTAAAGCCACTGTGCTGTTGTTGTTACTACATTGTGCCTCCCTGCACTGCTGCAAATTTGCGCTACACTGCTCAGACTTGGTGTTCTAGCCACTGCATCTGTCGCTCCAACACTCCTCTAAACCATCTGACACTGGTCCATCCTGCTACTTCTTATCTGGGCTCCTGTAGCAAGGAATTGATCTGAGAGGTGGGCTCCTCAAGGATCTTTCCCATCTGTAACTCTTTCGAACTACAACTCTAAAGCAGCCCACCTCCCTCCTGGAGGTATCTTGGTTGTAATGGAAAATTCCTCCTCTTCGATCTTTGCGGGTGTAGCCTTCAGATCGTGCTTCTCATCTTTGTCCTTCTTCCTGAGAGGACACTGTGTTGCGTAGTGACCCATTTCATCGCACCTGAACCATCTGATCTTCAAGACGTCCTTCTTCCGCCTTCGCTGCTCCTGCTACCCCTTGGATGCAAGGGTAGCATTTTCTTCCTCCTTGGGCTTCGACCCACTACTGCTGCTTCCATCAAGCTTGCACTTGACTAGATCTCTCCTCAGCTCTTCCTGCATGAGAGCTGCCCACATACTATCCCAGTTTGGCAAAGCTACCCTGCCTAGGATTCTCTAGACAAAGACTTGCCACTCTTCTGAGACTGAGTTTAGGACCAACCTCACGATCTCAGAACTTTGAGGTGTAGAACCCACAGTTGCTAACTTATCCCAGGTCTCTTGAAGCTTCGTGAGGAACGGATCTATGCGCTCCACCTTCTGCATCTGTGCAGATCTTAGTTTATGCTCTAAGTACATCTTCTGCTGCTCGTAAGATCCTTGATACAACATTGCCAAGGCATCACACATCTCCTTAGAAGTCCCTCTGCTAGTGATGTGACAAACTACGTGATCCTTTACTCCATCAAGGATCATCCTCTTTTCCTTCACCGTTTCTACCTAGTGTTTCTTCAACAGATCTAGATTTGCAAGCACAACCACCACGCTATTGACATAGGTCTTGAGAGAATGCTCATCTAGAAGGCACAACATCCTTGCCTTCCAGATAACATAGTTGGATGCCCCATCTAACTTGTCCTGATCTCTCAGCACACTGGCTACCATCTCTGCCATGAAAATGTCGAATTGCTCCTCTTTGTCTCTTACTGTTGCTACTCAGGCAAAAAGAAAACAGATTTCTTGGCGGGAAGTCTACTGAGGAAAAATAACCTCACTATGCTTCTTCTCTTTCTTCTGACGATTTTTTGCCTAGTAAACTGCCTGCAAAAGTCGTGTCCCACTAGCTCTTTCCTCAAGACGAGGCTCTATGCTACTCCCTCTGGCACGTCAAAATTTCAATATGGAAGCCCTTCCTCTCTGTCAACTCACTCAGAGAGAGGCTTTCCTAAAAAATTCAGCCCTCCTGGCTTGGACTGCGCAATCCCTCTGGGGATTCAAATCGTTGCCTCTTGCAGCTATTCGTCCTACTCCTTTGCTCAACGCTAGGTTCTCTGGCACTGCTCTTCTTGTTTTACCTGCAACTCTGATGCCATGTGAAAATTCCTCAACCGAAATCCCTACTTCAACAACTGATGATATTTCTCCTACTTGTTAGATTTACATGAACAAGTTATTTGCAGTTTCCTACGACAAACATTGAAATACATATACCGCAGCCTACACCATTTAAATAATATGCCAAAACAAGAAACTAAACAAGAGGAAGATACAACACAAATGACAGTTATTTTTGGACAAACGTCCCCAGAAAAAACCAATGCAGGAAAAACAGTGCAACAAATCTGAGGGCTTTTATTATTAAGCACAAGTTATTTCTAAATACAATCTGTGGATGCCTTGCTGGCAATCCAGTATAGAGAATATCACTTAACAAAAGAAGTTAGTCAGATTACCTCACTCTACACTGCAAGTCCCGGCTGATTCGGCAGCTGAACCAACCAGTCCTCTACTACTTCTGCGTTGTCCCTGCGTGGGCTTGCATTAGTCTCTAAGGCACTGCGTTGGCCTCTAAGGCACTGCATCACCTCTTTGATGATCAATTTGCTCTCAAGAGTTGACTCTAGCCCTCCCGGTTCAAATCGTCAACCTCCTCAGCAAATTTCGGACCTTTGCGTGGAAGGCTTCTGCGCTACTCTGCGTGAGCCCTTCTTGGCTTTGCGTTACCCTCTTTGGGCACTGCGTTGCCTCCTTTATGTGTCTCTCTGCCTCTCTGCTGAGTATTCTTAGCTCCGAAGAAGATCCTCCAACCGAAACTCTCTTCGTCCCTCTTTGCGTGATCACTACGAAATCACTGTGCTGCCTCTAGCTTTAGCAATTCGAGCTGATTGATCAACTCTCTGTGTGTTTTTCCAAATGACCCTCAAGCTTCCTTAAATAATCTCCTCGTTGACATTCAATGACCCAGATTAGAAGCTAATCAATGGCTAAGATCATTTCTGCTTGATCCTCATCTTCTTCTAGAAGTTACACCCACAGTTAGATTAATGCCCATTAATTGTTTTAATTTCCTAAGTTTAGACTTAAGGACTCATTAAAAATAATTAATTATTTTAATAAAATTGTCTCTGGGTGGAATTTCTCAAAACGTTTTCTGGGTTCTTTGGAATACATGTGCCCAAGCCTCCCTGCAAAATTTGAGGTTTAGAGCACATCCGATGCTACCAGAAATCAACAGGGAGTAGCAACCCAATCTAAAGTATAGACCTGACCACCATAACTGTAAGGTTTGCCTTTGTTTCAATGAATAGCTTAAGAGATTATACACATAACCCTCGAATTAGCAAGTAAGTTGAAATTGTGAAACATTGATTGCAATGTGTAAAAGGAGACCTTCACGAGCGAGAGACGAGAGTGAGTCTCTAGAAGGAAGTAATAATACTAACCTAAGAGAGACACTCGAGAGCATGAAAATATTCGTTAGCAAAATAATTCACATAATGATTGTTAAAGCGATTACAACACACATTCAACAAGATGAGTACCAAAGCCACCAAAATAGTTCAATTTCTCTAGTACATGTGAACACAACATGTGCCGTAAACATCCCAAGAATATTCCTAAAACATTCCCAATACACGCATGAAAATGTGTTGGCTCATTGAGTTTCAATTAGGTGAAAGATCCAAGTACACAACTACAATGATGAGACACTAGTTCCAATAGTGGAAGATTAAGTCACTTGTTGCTTCTCCAAAGAATGGTTTTTCTCTTCTATGCTAGGTAAGAGAAGCCAAGACTAGCTCTCCAAAGCTTAAGCCTCCAAAAGCCTTTTGCTTGAGCTATGAGGTTGTGTTTATAACAAGAGGAATGACCTTTCATCTCCTCTTGACTCTTTAATTACCCTCATGACTCTTGGGCTTCTAATGTGTCCTTTAGACTTCTAAACAACTCTTGAACTTCTAAATGACTTTTGGACTTCTCTAAATGACCTTTGGACTTCTCCTAAAGACTCTTTTTCCCATATATGACTAAGTGACTTTTAATATTCCATATATAACTCTTGGACTTCCACACAATTTTGACCTTTTCTTGAGAATACATCATCACATTCCACATGATGATGTGGGAAGACACTTGTACAAGTTACAACTTGACAATGATGACATGGAGCTCATGATGAGGTGGTAATGCTAAGATGTTCTCCTTGTCGCTATGTGTTCAATCTTGATGGCAGATCTCATCAGTACTTCATCTTCATAGAAGATTTGCTTTGTTCTTCAACTTCACCCTCCAAATGGTCTTGAGTCAGTATTGGAATCCTCTGAGTCATCATGCAATGTCTTCTTTCTGTCTTGGTCTAGGATCTGCTTCGTTGTTTTCATGATGGTTCCCCTATGTGCTTCTTCCTTGCAAGTGTTGCTTTGTGCTTTCTCCTTGCCATCTTTTTTGAGCATTACCTTGTCATGCTAGGAAGATACTCCTGCCAATGAAAATCATCCATGAAAAAGCAAAATCAGTCTTAAAATCATCTATTCTATCACTACCTAGCTCACGGAATGCATTGCTTATGGTAGGCCTGTGGAAGGGTTGAAAGGAGGAGGCTTGATTACGAGGGCAGTCAAACTCAACAATGACTTAGGAAGGCTCCACTGTTCATTATTACTATGCCATGCGCTATGAAGAGGAGATCTCCTTGGTCCAGCGCAGTGGGGAAGTTGAAGGGACAAGGTGGTGAGCTTGTTGCTTAAGATTGTGCCATGCTCTAAGAAGGAGAGAGAGGAACACTTGGAAAGCACAATTTGACAAAGGTTGAGAGAGGGCCTCCTTGAGCCTTGTTACTACGCAATGCACTAAGGAAAAGAGAGGCTTAGGAAAGTGTTTAGCGTAGAGGGGAAGGTTAAGAGGGAAGGATGAAGGCTTCAGGCTTCAGACTGCGCTGTGCACTGGAAGGAAGAGGATGTCTTTAACAAAGCGCAATTTGACTAGTCAAAGGTTCACTGTCTCTTCAGACTACGACATGTGCTATGGGATACTTGTCAAGGAATAGGGTTGAGTGCAGAGCGCATTGGGAAGAGGGAAGGAGACACAGTGATGCTTCATTGTGCGTCATGCGCTAGGAGGAAGAGGAAGCTCAAGGGCTAGCGCAATTTGAATGAACAAGGGGTCACTGTTGGTTTGGAATGCGCTTTTCCTTCTAGGCTAGTGTAGTTTGACGCAACAGTTGGTGCTTGGCCATTTGGAATGCGCTTTTCATTCAGGGAAGCCATAGGAAGGAAGCCACTTTTCCTAGGAGGATTTTCATTGCGCTGTGAGAATAGGAGGGTATTTGCATTGCACAGTTTGCCTCTGCAAGAGGGTGGAAGAGGTCCATGCTGTCAAGTGGAGTGATCTATGTGCCAGGCAAGGTAGAGGTGATCAAAATTCAATGTAGTGGGTTAGTGTAAGCAAGAAGGGTTAGGTGACTGCCCTTGGAAGGTTCATAATGTGCAGTAATTTTTAGGTGATCTAGAGGAGGACTTAGTGCACCAATCTTGGTGAGTAAGTTTGCATCATTGAGGCCCATGAATAGGTTAAGCTCATATCCTAATAAGAGGTTTCATCCTTAACAACTTGCACTGGGCAGGAGGATCGAAAAGAGCTCCATAATGGCTAAGTGTGGGACCAATAGAGTAAGAGAAGGAGATGCATTTCAACATGACTCAAACTTGGATCACACGTATGAAAACCATCAATACAAGCTAGTAGGATACATAGGACTCATGGATAGCAATCCCACCTCACAACGATAGCAAAGCGACACTTATTTCTAAGTTCGACAGTTGAAATGACACATTACGACACCTAGAACACAAGTTACGACAAAAGTGTGGACCGAGACCAAAAGGTGCTCTAAGCTATAGGAATGTGTCAGCGCATATTCTAATGATATGTAGGACCATGTAATGCAGAAGGTGTGTCAGGAATAACTTTGGTGATATGCAAAGGTGCGACACAGGCAGGAGTAAAAACAACAAAAGTTACACCCGCGACAGAAGGAAAACATGAAGACACTTGCAAAACGTGAATGATCTTGAAAACGACACTTATTAAAGTGAAAGCGAGCAAACTCAACAACTGTGAATGTGAAAGCGACAATTGTGAAAGCAATGGTGCGCCAAAGCGACATTAAGAAAACTCACCGAGCTGAAAGTTCAATTGCAATTAAAGTGAGGGAAGTTGTCAATGAAAGTGCGCACTAACTGCTGACATGTGCTGAATATTGCATCTACACCATCTTGATGGATTGTGCTATGCTGTTCAAGCTTACATAAAGGAAGTGTGTTCATGAACTTATAAAAACTAGCCATGTGTGAGCAAGTGACTTTGATAGTTAAAACTAGGAAGAAGACAAACACTTTACAAAACATCGATTGACCATGATGTAGCCATAGAGTGACAAATCGTAAGATCCTCTATGGGCTCCAAAATTCAAGTGTAGGAAAAATTTTGGAGGGTGTTGAGTGCAATGTCAACAACATCTTAAAGAGGCAATGTGCAGAGCTCTGGTATTAGCTACACCATACTTCACAAAAACCTTTATTGTGGAATGTGATGCCTTAAGAAATGGCATTGGTGCTATTTTAATTGCAAGAAAGAAGACTCATTGCTTTTGAAAGTTGTCCAACTAGGGGAAAGTATTTATGAAAACCTATCTATGAGAAGGAAATGTTGGCAATACTACATGCACTGAAGAAATAACGCCCTTACCTAATGGGAAGACATATCAAGGTAAAACCAGATCATGATATTCTTAAATACTTCTTGGAACAACGATTATTTTCAAAAGAGCAGAAAAAATGGTCACAAAGATGTTAGGTTATGACTTTGAAATCATCTACAAAAAAGGGAAGCTAAATGTTGATGCAAATGCATTTTTAAGAAGAGATGAGGATGTGAAAGCATTGCTTTGTGCCATTTCTATGATCCAACCTGATTGGATAACTAAAAGAAGGGATGAATGGAAGAATAATGAAGAGGTATGGACACTCATCCAAAAGTTGGAGCAAGATCCCTGTGCATTTGATTCATTTATTTGGAAAAATGATTCATTGTGGCACAAAGATAAATTATATCGATGTAAGAATTCCCAACTTAAACAAAAGGTTCTTTTGTAATTGCACACCTCTCCTATAGGAGGGCACTCAAGATTTTTAAAAACTTACCACAGGGTCAAGAAGAAATTTTTTGGGAAGGAACTAAATATGATATTCAAAAGTTTGTGGTGGAAAGCTTGGTTTGCCAACAAAATAAAGTTGAGATAGTTAAGACCCCAAGTCTTTGACAACCATTAGCCATTCCAAGTTAGCATTGGGAAGAGGTCTCAATGGATTTTATCACAGGTTTACCCAAGTCTGAAGGAAAGAGTGTCATCATGGTGGTAGTTGATATACTTACCAAGTATGCACACTTTTGTGCACTATCTCATCCTTTCAAAGCTAGTACAATCACTACTACTTTTGTTGAAACAATCCAAAAGCTACATGAAAACCCAAAGGTTACTGTAAGTGATATATATTCCATTTTCACTAGAAATTTTTGGACATAATTATTTTCTTGTCTTAGTACTCAATTAGATCATAGCTCATCTTATCATCCTCAATCTAATGGGAAAACTGAGATAGCGAACAAATGTTTGGACATGATTATTTTCTTGTCTTGGTACTCAATTAGCTCATAGCTCATCTTATCATCCTCAATCTAATGGGAAAATTGAGATAACGAACAAATGTTTGGAAGGATATTTTCGTTGCTTTGTATCTGATAAACAAACACAATGGATCAAGTGGTTACCCCCGACAGAATCGTGGTATAATACTTGCTTCCATACCACAACAAAAATGACCCCATTTATGGCGCTTTATGGATATCATCCACCGTCCATCACATCGTCTTTAAGTGACAATTCTAAGGTTCAAGCAGTGGAAGATCACATTGAGCATCGACAAGAAGTGCTCCAACTCTTAAAGGATAACCTGACTTTGGCACAAAATCGAATGAAACAATACATAGATAAACATCGCAGTGAAAGAAGTTTTGATGTAGACGATTGGGTATTTTTACAACTACAACCATACAAACAAATGTCCCCCTAGCATGCTAAGAAGGATATTAAACTATCACCCAAGTACTATGGCCCTTACAAGGTGTTGTAAAAGATTGGTACTATGGCATACAAATTGGAGTTGCTGCATCTTCGTGAGTACACCCAATTTCCATGTTTCATGCTTATAGAAGGTTATAGGTGACAAGCTTCCAATTCAAACTATGTTGCTAGAACTTGACGGGAAAGGAAAAATCATATTAGAGCATGAAGCAATCATTTTCAGAGTATCTCATTAAGTGGAAGAACTTATCTATTGAAGACTCTAGATGGGAGGATGAGTATTTTATTGAAAAGCATCTAGAACTACTCAAACATCTAGGTCAACACTTTTTTGAAGGAGAGGGGCATGTTAGGTCCCTATAATATTAGTGTAGCTCCAATATTGTTATTGTTGTGCCCCATATAAGCCCACTATTGTTATGGTTGTGCCCGTACATTATTATTGTTATGTAGGCCTTAATTATATTTGACCCATTAGACTTTTATATATACCATGGAGGTTTTGTCATTTGAATCATCCAAGAATTGTTCATTTATGTGATGTAAAAGGATGTTGACCCCTCGAAGAGATTTATTTTCAATTTGTTGATCTATCTTTTGTTTTGTTTTGTGATTTGTTTACATAACACAATTGTACAACATAGGTACCACATGCTTCATCGTTATCCATTGTCTATGCCTCGACTCAACTATAAACTGGTTCATAATACTATACACTAGTTCACGGTGTTCATTGCAAGGTGAATATATGGCCAAGTGTTAACTAGGTACTTCATGAATCTAATCAACTGCCTGTACATTGTAGGATTCCCCAAATTTGAATCTCCAATCCCAAGAAATAATGTATTTGCTAGAACCTTTCATTTCAATCTTCGAGGCCAAACTCCTGCCAACATTGAAATAGGTTTACTTGTGGACGTCTTGATTGCTCCCTCTATCATGGAAGTAAATCCTCCTGCCACTGTTGCTCCCTTTGTCATGCAAGCAAGTCCTTTTTCTAAAGTTGTAAGCAAGTCCTTTTGCTGTCGCTGTAAGCAAGTCCTTCTGCTGTAGTTGCTCCCTTTTATTACATAAGCAAGTTCTTCTGCTATGGTTTCCTCCGTGAAGACACATTGCTCCTAGAGACCTTCTTTCTCTGAGCATCTAGCCTGACAATCTCAATTCCATGATATCTTCTTGCAATACTGTTCCTTCCACTTGCCTGATTATCAAATCCCTTGGAACTAGAAGCTCTTCCTATTGTCAAACACAATCCTGGATGTGAATCTGTATAATTTCTTCGTTTTGAACAACAAACATTTTGACCATTTGTGACAAGAGGAAAAATCATCTTGTAGTCCACTCTCTCTTACTGGGAGAACCCTCTTGTCACAACCTTGCTTGGTACTTCCTGATGTTGCCACCTATGTAATGGCAGTCTTCGTAATGGATCTGAAAACCTCATTCAGGAGGTAATGGAAGAAACAATTATAATCAAGCAAAAAAATAGAAAGACAAGAGGTTGACCAAGGAATAAAATAATAATAGTAATCAAGGGAGATAGATATGAAATACTTATCTTTTGATTATACTACTGGGATTTGTATGGAATTGTTGGCTCTATCTTGATCCTTTCCTCCTTGCAGAAATCAATGGAGTCCGTTTGCAATCTCATCAAGATTGGATTCCTTGTCTTCTTCTGAGGTGGATGCTCATCCTCATCATCAACATCAACTATTGATGCATGTTGCTTTCCTTTTTCTGCATAAGAGCCAGGGTTTCTTCATCCTGTGGATTCGAGTTATCTAGCCACACCAAAGGCTCAACAACAAGCTAGTATCAATACCAATTCATCCTCATTCTATCAAGGAGAGAAACCAAGCATGCATCACATCAACTCCACTTGCGTCCAACACTCTAGGTCTTGCTCTAGAGTTTTATATTACAAACCATAGGACTTTCTCATCCAAGACTCCAATACAAGTAGTAACTTCCAAGTCTCATAGGGTTTACAAAACCTAAGTCTTTCAACTCTTGTACCACACAACCATAAAGGCTCCAAAGAGAGGCATATACTTTAATACAAGTGTTATGATAAGACTTTCTCCTCAGCTCCCTTTGGCTCTGGAGTAACTTCCTTGGTGGACAAATCAGAGAGGTGTACTTAGTAAAATTCCAAATGATCAAGTTAACCATATCTAACGTGGACAATAAACAAGGGCTTGACTCTGTGTCAAATGTAGGTTTTTGTGCTTGTCATCACAAAAGAGCAGAAAAAATGGTCACAAAGATGTTAGGTTATGACTTTGAAATCATCTACAAAAAAGGGAAGCTAAATGTTGATGCAAATGCATTTTTAAGAAGAGATGAGGATGTGAAAGCATTGCTTTGTGCCATTTCTATGATCCAACCTGATTGGATAACTGAAACAAGGGATGAATGGAAGAATAATGAAGAGGTATGGACACTCATCCAAAAGTTGGAGCAAGATCCCTGTGCATTTGATTCATTTATTTGGAAAAATGATTCATTGTGGCACAAAGATAAATTATATCGATGTAAGAATTCCCAACTTAAACAAAAGGTTCTTTTGTAATTGCACACCTCTCCTATAGGAGGGCACTCAAGATTTTTAAAAACTTACCACAGGGTCAAGAAGAAATTTTTTGGGATGGAACTAAATATGATATTCAAAAGTTTGTGGTGGAAAGCTTGGTTTGCCAACAAAATAAAGTTGAGATAGTTAAGACCCCAAGTCTTTGACAACCATTAGCCATTCCAAGTTAGCATTGGGAAGAGGTCCCAATGGATTTTATCACAGGTTTACCCAAGTCTGAAGGAAAGAGTGTCATCATGGTGGTAGTTGATATACTTAC
>APFE031744374.1:70947-87657 GCA_000404065.3 Pinus taeda | reverse complement strand
AAAGGAAAAATCATATTAGAGCATGAAGCAATCATTTTCAGAGTATCTCATTAAGTGGAAGAACTTATCTATTGAAGACTCTAGATGGGAGGATGAGCATTTTATTGAAAAGCATCTAGAACTACTCAAACATCTAGGTCAACACTTTTTTGAAGGAGATGGGCATGTTAGGTCCCTATAATATTAGTGTAGCTCCAATATTGTTATTGTTGTGCCCCATATAAGCCCACTATTGTTATGGTTGTGCCCGTACATTATTATTGTTATGTAGGCCTTAATTATATTTGACCCATTAGACTTTTATATATACCATGGAGGTTTTTTCATTTGAATCATCCAAGAATTGTTCATTTATGTGATGTAAAAGGATGTTGACCCCTCGAAGAGACTTATTTTCAATTTTTTGATCTATCTTTTGTTTTGTTTTGTGATTTGTTTACATAACACAATTGTACAACATAGGTACCACATGCTTCATCGTTATCCATTGTCTATGCCTCGACTCAACTATAAACTGGTTCATAATACTATACACTAGTTCACGGTGTTCATTGCAAGGTGAATATATGGCCAAGTGTTAACTAGGTACTTCATGAATCTAATCAACTGCCTGTACATTGTAGGATTCCCCAAATTTGAATCTCCAATCCCAAGAAATAATGTATTTGCTAGAACCTTTCATTTCAATCTTCGAGGCCAAACTCCCGCCAACATTGAAATAGGTTTACTTGTGGACGTCTTGATTGCTCCCTCTATCATGGAAGTAAATCCTCCTGCCACTGTTGCTCCCTTTGTCATGCAAGCAAGTCCTTTTTCTAAAGTTGTAACCAAGTCCTTTTGCTGTCGCTGTAAGCAAGTCCTTCTGCTGTAGTTGCTCCCTTTTATTACATAAGCAAGTTCTTCTGCTATGGTTTCCTCCGTGAAGACACATTGCTCCTAGAGACCTTCTTTCTCTGAGAATCTAGCCTGACAATCTCAATTCCATGACATCTTCTTGCAATATTGTTCCTTCCACATGCCTGATTATCAAATCCCTTGGAACTAGAAGCTCTTCCTATTGTCAAACACAATCCTGGATGTGAATCTGTATAATTTCTTCGTTTTGAACAACAAACATTTTGACCATTTGTGACAAGAGGAAAAATCATCTTGTAGTCCACTCTCTCTTACTGGGAGAACCCTCTTGTCACAACCTTGCTTGGTACTTCCTGATGTTGCCACCTATGTAATGGCAGTCTTCGTAATGGACCTGAAAACCTCATTCAGGAGGTAATGGAAGAAACAATTATAATCAAGCAAAAAAATAGAAAGACAAGAGGTTGACCAAGGAATAAAATAATAATAGTAATCAAGGGAGATAGATATGAAATACTTATCTTTTGATTATACTACTGGGATTTGTATGGAATTGTTGGCTCTATCTTGATCCTTTCCTCCTTGCAGAAATCAATGGAGTCCATTTGCAATCTCATCAAGATTGGATTCCTTGTCTTCTTCTGAGGTGGATGCTCATCCTCATCATCAACATCAACTATTGATGCATGTTGCTTTCCTTTTTCTGCATAAGAGCCAGGGTTTCTTCATCCTGTGGATTCATCGAGTTATCTAGCCACACCAAAGGCTCAACAACAAGCTAGTATCAATACCAATTCATCCTCATTTTGTCAAGGAGAGAAACCAAGCATGCATCACATCAACTCCACTTGCGTCCAACACTCTAGGTCTTGCTCTAGAGTTTTATATTACAAACCATAGGACTTTCTCATCCAAGACTCCAATACAAGTAGTAACTTCCAAGTCTTATAGGGTTTACAAAACCTAAGTCTTTCAACTCTTGTACCACACAACCATAAAGGCTCCAAAGAGAGGCATATACTTTAATACAAGTGTTATGATAAGACTTTCTCCTCAGCTCCCTTTGGCTCTGGAGTAACTTCCTTGGTGGACAAATCAGAGAGGTGTACTTAGTAAAATTCCAAATGATCAAGTTAACCATATCTAACGTGGACAATAAACAAGGGCTTGACTCTGTGTCAAATGTAGGTTTTTGTGCTTGTCATCACACCACATGTCATGCTTGAAAGAATGTCATCATCCATACTATAGAATGTCTAAAGCATAATCTTGAAACTTAAGTCATTCTGCAAAAACGAATTATCCTTGGACTAGAATTAGACCATTGATCACGTTTAGGTAGTGAGTTATCCTTAATTATTATAGTGTCAATTCAACAAAGGGCTCAAATTAATTTGTAGGAAGTCTGGTCATGCTTGTCGGACTTTCTGCTACCTTAGAATACCTCCTTGGTTCTTGAGTTCTGCCCATGGAGGTGCCATGAAACCAACATTAATCAACGCTTCAAATGCCCTTAAAATGCATCATAAGAGGTCCTCAAACTTCCCTCTAAACAATCCCTTAATGATCTCTGTAATTTGGCTTAGACATCCATTAAACTTCATCCTTCCTTCTGCTGTCAATTTGCCACTTCTTGTGCCTTAAACAAGCTTCTTGGGTGCTTTAAAAACTCGGTCCAAACAGGCCTCTGGAGGGCCAAAATTTTTGCTTAGATTAGGCATGATTATTCTTGTACTTGGCTTCTCCTAGATACTTCAATGGCTATTGTTTTATCAGGGCTCTGAAACAATGTTCAATTTTTTACAATAGTACATAGTAGATACTAGAAATTGATCTTCTGATCTAATAATTACTTTCCAATGACTTCTAATCAAGTTATCTTATGTCATATATCATTAAGCAATTACACACAAAAAATCTTAACAATAATGCAGTGAAAACAGTAGGATCAAGAGAGACAACCATGCACAATAGAGACAACAAATTTACCTTGGGAAAACCCAACAACTTTTCTTCTTAGGAGAAATTGTTCTTCAACAATATTTGCAATTCAAATATATTCTAGAAATCAGTGCTAAAATCCAAGTCCAAGATACGAGTCAAACTTGGTCAAAATTCTAGCTTAGTCAACACTAGTCAAACCCAAACAAATAGTTAATCTTGTTCAACTTTTGGCTTGGTCAACCTATCTCTTGCAGTTAACTTTGGACTTTTAGTTGATCCCTGTCATCAAACCCATGACCAAACTTGTCAAATTGTCCTTACTGTGGTCAAAATCGACCTCTTTTTTGCAGTCAAATTCAACCTGTAATTGCTGTGAAATTCAACTGGAAATCTCGGTCAAGTACAACCAGTCAACTTGATCAAACAATAGGTCAATGGTCAACTATAGTCAAACTTCAAATATCATCAAACTTGGTAAATTTGTCCTCTAATCTATTGCTTTCCACGACTGCTTTAGAAGATATGTTGTAATGAGAGGTTGAAATGAGGTAGCCTCTTTGTGTATTTATACTTGTCAAATTAGTGGGTTTAACCAAGAGTCACACCCATTCATTTATGGGGTTGACTTGACACTTTGGGGCCTATATGAAGCCCAAAAAATATAATAATTTTAATTTTAATTTTCATAATTTCCTAGGCCGACTTGAGAGGCCTTTTGACATGCAGGAATACCTCTTGATGCTACAAAAATCAACACTTAGGAGGGAGCAAGCCCATAATGTGTTTGATAACAAGATTATTAGAGGAGAGAAGAGCTCTTTGATGGGTCAACTCTCTCTGATCCTGCAAGTCCTTGGATGCAAAGTCTTAGAGATACTTCCAAAAACAGAGACCTTTCTTACTTAGCCTACGAGCTTGAAATTTGGGACACTTGGAAATACACTGCCGTCGATTTATCCATATCCAAATTGGTCACCATTGTAAGTCCTATCCAACATGACTCCTTGAGAAGATATATTTAACCATAGAAGATACAAACCTCCAAGCATTCCAATTACTTTCACAGACGATTGATTTGGACACCTTTAAGAGGCATGCGATTGAGATATTGTTAAATTTGGAAACTAGGGCCAAACTCCACCTTGGACAACTCATATGATGCAGCTGATATTTTTATTGGATTCCTCTTTCCGAGAGGTGTAGGATTGATCTAAAGATCATCTCATTCTGACATGTACAAATGAAATTATGAATCTATTTCTATTATGGACAAATTGTCAAGGTCGACAAGCAAACTAATGTAGCATCACAAGCCCACAAGACATGTCTTTTCATCCTTAATGTTCATATAAATAGAAGGAGCCTCTTCCTCATTTGCTCACTCATCTTCACACACATCTCTCTCTCTTCATCTGATTGGGTATGGATTTCTGGGCAGCCTCTCTCTCTACACGTGCGAAGAAGAAGACTATAAATTTCTGTTTGGGCATTGACTGAACTGCAGGAGGGTTTGGCTAGTGTTGACCGGGTAGTTATTGACTTAACTGACTACGTTTTCCTTGAGGATATTTCTATTTGGGCAGGCCGCATTTATGGGCACAGAAATTGAGGCAATTCGAGCTGTTTGACCAATGTTGACTGTAGGACTGTAGGTTTGACTCTGTGTTGACCAAGTTTGACTGAGTTTTTCGGGGCTATTTTGGGCTGATTTGGATGACTGTTGGAGGCCGATTTGACTGAGTTTAACCAAGTTGTTTTGGAGGATAAATTCTGCCCCATCGACCAGTGTTGAATTTTTGGTTAGGGCTTCTTGTGGCTATTGTTTATCTAGACAGATTTGACTTTGATTGGGCAAGTGAATTTTGCATATTGTACTCTCTCTACCGAAATTTTGAAGAATAATAAGAAGACTTGATCAAAGGGTTTCCCCACATTGGGGTTTTTCCTTGGCATCCGCCAAATATTGTGTCCTCTTGTCTTGGCTTGTCTTCCACTTTTTTTATTTATGTTTTATCTGCATTTACTATCATGTTCATGTGATTGCTAATCTGGAAATTGATATTGGGCTAATAAGAAAATTGAAGTAAATTGCTCTTAAGCATAGAACATACCATTGTTAACTAAAATTAACATGGTATCAGAGCTGAGGTGAAGACAAAGCCCATGCAAGAGTGAAAAGAGCAATCACTGAGAAAAGTAATCACCAAGAATTGTTGGACAAGGACAAGAGTCAATGGTCTCCACATCTTACTTCAAGCCTGATGACAAGCTCAATGATAAGTCTGATTATCATGCATGGAAGTTGTCTCTTGATTTGCCTTTGGAAGAGCAGGATGTTATGGAGTATGTGCAGGGAAAAATCACTGAACTTCCTTGAAATGCACCGGTTGCAGCTAAGACAAAGTACAAGAAAGGTGAAGTCAAAGCAAAGAAGATCATCAGGGATTCTATTAGCAAGCATTTGGTTGCATACATCTCCGATTTGAACACATCTAATGAAATGTATGGTAGGTTGGTTGGCATGTTAAAGTATAGCAATGCAAACCAAGTTCTCTTTCTCAAGAACAAATTGAAAGACATAAAGAAGGGAAGAAGTGAAGATATTCAATCCTACTTCATGAGGATCATTGAGATAAAAAATGGTCTACTTTTGATTGGAGAAGCTATTGTTGATAGGGAGCTCACTCTCATTGCCCTTGGAGGACTCCCTTGTGAATGGCATGTGTTCAACACTACTATTCTCAACAACGACAGGATTCCAAGTTTTGAAGAATTGCTGACTAGATGTTTTCAAGAAGAAACAAGGATGATGGAAATGATATGCCTTCAAATAGGAATGATCCAACTGCATTATCCACTCATGCTAAAATTAAGAACAATGTAGGTTCAAAGAAGCAATGTCAAGGAAGGTCGGGATTCAAAAATGGAAGGAAGGGAAGATGCTTCATTTGCAACAAGTTTGGCCACTATGGTAGGGAGTGTCCTAATAGAAGGGATACACCTCATGATGATGACAACCACAACAATAACAATTTCAGTGGGAGCAACAATCAAAGGAATGCTCCCACTATTCAACATGGAAATGGACGACCTCCTAAAAGATCAAGAAACTCTAACTATGATGAATCTAATGTTGTTGATAACAAGCAAAAATAATTTTATCTTATATCTGCCCTCTCTACTACCTCTCCTCTGGATACTTTGGGAAATTGGTTGATTGATAGTGGTGCCTCAAGGCACTTCACTGGGTATAAGGAAGCTCTTTCAAATCTAATAGAAAATGATACAAATTTGGAAGTCATTCTTGGGGACAATGCCACCTATCAGGTGAAGGGAGTTGGGAATGTTACTCTTCAATTGAATCAAGGTAACACCATTCACTACAAGAAGTACTATGTGTACTCGATCTAAAGAAGAACTTCGTATCTATCTCGACAATGGAAGACAAAGGATTCAAGGTGGCATTCATTGATGGAAAAGTACGTGTTTGAAAAAGAAATTTCAAAGAAGCGTTTACTCTTGGATTCAAGGTTGACAGCCTATATCAAGTTGGAGAAAGTCCACTAGGAGCTATGTTTTGCGATACATTTCTTCAATCCGAATTATGGCACCGAAGGCTTTCACATCTTCATTATAAAGCCCTACCCGATGTGAGGAAGATGGTAACAGGTATGCTTGAATCTAAAGTAGAACATGAAGGTGTTTGTCAGGGATGTGCTGAAGGAAAACATACAAGGGGAACATTCCCCTCAAGTGATAGCAAGACTACCGACATATTGCAATTGAGTCATTCTAATTTATCTAGTATGATGCATATAAAATCTATGTGCCTGGTTAAAGAGAAGTGGAGACAAGTCATGATGTCACCTTCGATGAAGACACTGCCCTTGGGAAACTTTGTAACCTTCCTATTCCAAGGAAGGACAAAGAAGCAGATTCAGGAAAACAGGGAGAACCGCAAGATGAGCCGATGCCCGATGCTGAAGGACTAATGAATCCCATTAATCCACCTCCTCATGAGCCCTCCTCCTTGGAAAGGAGACCCTCATGGCTTAGGGAAACTCTTGAAGATGTCGAGAAGCACATTGCACCAAGGGGGACATTTCATGAAAGTAAGAAGCCGAATGGGTAGCAAGGGTACTTAGCCGCCATGAGTACCATTGTACAATCTGTGCCTTGTACATTTGAAGAAGCCATGAAGCAATAGGTTTGGAAGGATGCGATGAACGAAGAGTATGAATCGATCATGAAGAATGATGTCTGGGATGTGGTTCCTAGACCCAAGGATAAGTCGGTGGTGACTTTGAAATGGCTCTACATGATCAAACATGGAGCTGATGGGAGTGCTGAGAAATTCAAGGCCAGATTTGTAGCTCAAGGCTTCTCTTAAAAGGAAGGAGTAGACTATGATGAGATATTTCACCGGTTGCTCGATATACCACCATTTGTTCGATCATAGCCTTTGCTGCCTTGCAAGGATGGAACCTTCATCAGATGGATGTCAAAACTGCCTTCTTGCATGGTTCGCTTCGCTTAAGGAGGAAGTATATGTGGAACAACCCGAGGGGTTCGAAGTTCAAGATCATGAGACACATGTATGTAGATTGAAGCAAGTCCTCTATGGCTTGAAGCAAGCCCCTAGGGCTTGGTATGAGAGGATCGATAACTATCTTATGAAGTTGGGGCTTACAAGAAGCAATGCTGACCCGAACCTATACTTCAAGGTTGAAAAGGACAGAACTCTCATTCTGGTCCGTTATGTGGATGATCTCTTTCTGAGAGGTGATGACCCTCTCATTCATCAATGCAAGAGGGAGTTGGCTTCTGAATTCGAGATGAAGGACCTAGGACTGATGCATTATTTCCTAGGGTTGGAGGTTTGGCAAAAGCCATGTGAGATTTTCCTTTCGCAAGGAAAATACATTGTGAAGCTACTTGAAAGATTTGGGATGGTGGATTGCAAGTCCGTGACTACTTCGATGGAACTTAACTTCAAGAAGTTATGCGGAAGTGCTGCTAGGCCCGATTTGTGAAATCCTTCTGAGTATCGTCAAATCGTGGGGGCCTTAGTGTTCTTGGTGAACTCCTGTCCAGACATATGTTTTACGGTGAATACATTGAGTCAGTTTATGGTCGAGCCTCATCACATACAATGGATTGTTGCCAAGAATCTCTTGAGATATCTCTGGGGCACAATCACCTATGGATTGAGATACACTGTCGAGAATGTGAGGCTCCATGGTTATTCTGATGCTAACTGGGCTAGTGTGGTGGATTGTAAGAGCACATCTAGATGTTGTTTCTCTCTAGGTTTTGCTTCGATATCCTGGAGGAGCAGGAAGCAGAAGTCGGTTTCTTTGAGCATCGCTGAGGCTGAATGCATTGCTGCTAGTATGGCCTCCTATGACGTTCTTTGGTTGAGGAAGCTCTTTAGTGCGCTGTTTGGACATGTGCTGGATACCACTATGATCTATTGCAACAACCAAAGTGGGATTTGTCTTTCTGAGAATCATGTGTTTCATGACCACTTCAAGCATATTGATATCAGGTACCACTTTATTCGGGATATGGTACAACGGGGAGCAATAAGGATCGTCATATTGGAACTGATGATCAGGTTGCAGATATTCTTACGAAGCCCCTAGGGAAAGTCAAATTCTTAACCTTCCGTGAATGACTTGGAGTCGTGGAGAGACCCTCTTATGAGGGTCCCGTTTGATTTGGATATTGAGCTTTGGGAGCTCCGAGGGGCTTGGGGTACTTCTTGGAGTAATGAGCGACCATAAGGTGAGTGGCTCACCTTCCCCTAGTGGTGCACAATGTACAGGGTGAGTGGTTCACCTTCGCCTGTGATACCCCATGATGGTTGAGATATGCATAGGATGAGCGGTTCACCTTCTCCTACCGATACATCCTACCCATGTAGTCCGAGACTCATGGGAAGTACCTCTCATCTAGCCAATGAGTAGGGAAATTAGGATAGAGACCATAGTACTATCAAAGGAGGCATTGTGTACTACCGTACTCCCTATGCTAGGATGTTTGATTGATCTGGTATCAATGGAGATTGACTTCGGGTCAGTGGAGAGTAGTATGATACACTCTTGATTATTGGAGACTGACTTCGGGTCAGTGGAGAATGGTATGATACATTCTTGATCATTTCTTCTTCATTATTTCTTCATGGTTCAACAGAGCAGACCAGGGATGATAGGGATGGTACATATTGTCAGATGGTTTGGCAGGGGGAGTTCTTCCTAGTTGAGAGGGAGCGTTAAATTTGGCTACTAGGGCCAAACTCCACCTTGGACAACTCATATGATGCAGATGATATTTTTATTGGATTCCTCTTTTTGAGAAGTATAGGATTGATCTAAAGATCATCTCATTCTGACATGTACAAATGGAATTATGAATTTATTTCTATTATGGACAAATTATCAAGGTCGACCAATAAACTAATGTGGGCTCACAGCCTACAAGACATGTATTTTCATCCTCAACGTTGCATATAAATAAAAGGAGCCTCTTTCTCATTTTCTCACTCATCTTCACACACATCTCTCTCTCCTCATCTGATTGGGTATGGATTCTTGGGTAGTCTCTCTCTACACGTGCGAAGAAAAAGATTGTAATTTTCTGTTTGGGCGTTGACCGAATTGCAAGAGGGTTTGATCAACGTTGACCGAGCAACCGTTGACTTGATTTGACTATGTTTTTATTGAGGATATTTCTGTTTGGACAGGCCGCATTTCTAGGCATAGAAATTGAGGCAATCCAAGCTATTTGACCATGTTGACTGCAGGAGGGTTTCACTGTACTGTTGACTCTGCATTGACCAAATTTGACTGAGTTTTTTGGCACTGTTTTGGGCTGATTCAGATGACTATTGGAGGTCGAGTTGATTGGGTTTGACCAAGTTTTGGAGGATAAATTCTTCCCCGTTGACCAATGTTGACTTTCTAGTTAGGGCTTCTTGTGGCTGTTGTTTGTTTGGACAGATTTGACTTTTATTGGGCAAGTGAATTTTGCATATTGTACTCTCTTTGCTAAACTTTTGAAGAACAAAAGAAGACTTGATCAAAGGGTTTCCCCACATTGGGGTTTTTCCTTGACATCCACCAAATATTGTGTCCTCTTGTCTTGGCTTGTCTTCCACTGGTTTTATTTATGTTCTATCTGCATTTACTGTCATGTTCATGTGATTGCTAATCTGGAAATTGATATTGGACCAATAAGAAAATTGAAGTAAATTGCTCTTAAGCATAGAATATACCATTTTTAACTAAAATTAACATGTCACACAACCCAAAAGGGTCTCAAAAGTATATGATAAGTAGACTAAAACTTGTGATGTGAGAGAATTTGCCACGGGGTGGATCTTTCAAGGAATTTGACAATCCGTTTCGTATCAAAATACGACCTTGTATCACCACATCAATAATGTCAAGACCACCCTCCTCTTTAGTCGTAGGGCAGACTTCACAAGGAACCATGGGAAGTTCTCATATGCCATTATACTTGGACCAAAGAAAAAGACCTTAGAATTTGTTGAATTGAGCTTTAATTTTACTTTTGACCCAACAAGAGACATAACATATGTGCAAGGCCTAGGATTACATGAGACCACTATCAACTTCCTAACCAAAGCAAGACCCTTATTTTGCTAGATCAAAAGCTTGGATTACGATTGCTTAAGGCACCATTTCTACATATCAACAATTGAGAGGCCATTACCAAAAGCGATCCCATGATCGTGAATAATCACTTTAGGCTTGACCCAATTCCATAAAGACAAAATCCAACATTGAGGATCCTCAAGCCTTATCATCTAGTTGTGTATTTTTTATTCACTGACCCACAACACCAAAATCATAGGAAAGAGTATCTGAATACCCCTTTGTAGCTTGCACTGAATTCTAGTTGAGGTGGATAAAAATAAGATAATCAGTAGTGGATGGTTATTAAGCATTTTTGACCTGTTTGGAAGAGAGATACCACAAATTCTCCTTTGTGTCCTTGTTGACTTCAATAAATACTCTAAAAAAATCAATAGCTAAAACATAAAGGTAAGCAACACCGGATACCCTTGCTTGATTGAATGATGTAATGGAAAGTGCTTACTTAAAGTTTTGTTTAGTGACACAAAGCTTAGGCATTAGAGCACTATTGTAACACAATTGGGAAAAATTGATGCATGGGGGCATCTCTTTGATGAGAGGCCAATCAACTCTCTCATAAGCTTTGTCAAAATTTGCTTAAGAAATAAGGAATCTTGGCCAATCTACCTAGCCAAATTCATGGCCCCCATGTAGAGATAACAATATCAAGAATGAATTAGTCTTGTACAAATCCTGTCTACTCCTCTCAAACAATGTGCAAGGCCACTCTTTGCATATGAAGTGCTAGTGATTTCGCCATAATGTTATAGTAGACACTAAGAATGTGGGAGGCATTGTTCATAATGAACTTAATAACCCCTTGGTTAAGACATGTTATCAAGTCACCCAAAGTAAAATCCTCATTTGCCATGCAACAATGCTTGCTGTTGATTGTATCCCACATTGCCTTAAAAGACTCAAAAGCTAATCCATCAATTGTAGGAGACTTGATTTGGATTAGATCATTATATAATTTGTCTTTTATCTCGATGCTTTTAGAGTGCAAAATTGGAGGAAATTTCTTGCAAGAGTAGTTTTATTGGCGAGACTCATGTTGGAGAATTGGGATTTGAAACCTTTTTGACATTTTGAGGTCTTAAATGACATTTTCTTGGGGTAAAACTTTACCACTGAAGTGTTCGACCCTATGACACTATTCTACACTCTGAAAGACCTTTTGAATGGTGCAAGAATCAAGTCAATCATGTTGGACTTTTGTAGCTTTGGCTGGTCTTCATAATTTATACTATCCCTCCAAAATTGACAAATACAAATTGCTCTTCAAGTAGGCTTCAAATAAAGGGAATTTGAATATTTGAAATTGTGAAATTTTGCCTCCAAAACTAAGGTCAGCCCCAATTTTGTTCAGGTCGGCGCAACCCTATAGACGCACCATTTGGGGCACTTTTATTCACTATAAAAGGGCCATTCATCCTATCCATTTTGACATCAATTTGGACCAATATGAGGAAGAAATCAAACAAGTTTGAGGCATAATCTGAGGCAATAAGAGGATGAAATTTGAGGTAGAGAGAAGAGGATGAAATCTGAGGCAGGAGGCCAAAAATTCGCTGAGGCTGAAATTTTAGGAGAGATAATTTTATCTCTGTTTGATCACTGATTAGTTTGATTTATTTTGACTAGAAGATTCAGATTGTATCTCTTGTGTCAATGGAAAAATTTCTCTAAGAAAAGGTTGCTGGGTTTTTCCCTTGGTTTGGGGTTTTCACAGGGTAATTTTGTGTCTTTTGTGTTTCGTTGTTTCTTATTGTTCTTAATGGCATTATTGTTCTATTGTTGAAGATTTTCTATGTGTAACTGCTTAATTATGATTGTGAAGCAAGATAATTTAATGATGAAATTATTGGAAGTAATTACCACGTCTAGGAAATCTGGAAAATTCAACAAATCAAAGCTCATATGCAAAAGTTATGCCTCCAAAAAGTTGACCTACAGTGTTTGACCACCATGGCATGAGTAGAGGGCAAATCAACCTCCATCACACATGCATGTGGGGCCAGCCAAGTGAGGACTTTGAAGAAGATGTTAGAAGGGTCAAATTTGTAAGTCTAGTTGAGATTTGAAGGAGTCAAACTTGACCCCTAGTTGTCTATCGGACTATGTTAAAACCAAGCCACTAGGAGGAAAAGGGGTTCCATGCTATTTGATAGTATCTTGTGTTGAAATATGTTAAAATTGGCAACTAGGGCCAAACTCCATTTGGGTCATCTTATTTATGGCAATTGATATTTCTATTGGATCCCTCTCATCGAGAGGTGTAGGATTGACCTAAAGATCATCCGATTCCGATAAGTATTCATGGAGTTATGAATTTATTTGGCATTATAACACAATTCATCAAGGTTGGCCAGCAACCAAATAAACCCCACATGTGTTCAACATTTTAGTATAAATAGAGGTGGCCTTCAAGTCATTTCTACACACTTGGGATCTTTTCCTCTCTCTACTTTTCTTTGGGTTTTAGAAGAGGAGAGATCCTAAGGAATAATGTTTCCCTGATCCAGAGGGCAGAAAAGCCAGAACTGCCGGAAAATCCGGAACTACTGGAAAAGCTGGCACTACAAGAAAAGCAGGAAAAGCTGGAATTGTTGGAAAAGTCAGAACTGTTAGAAAAGCCCGAAAAGCTGGAAAAGCCGGAATTGCCAGAAAAGACGAAACTGTCGGAAAAGCCAGTGCCAAAAAATTTGGAACTGCCAGAAAAGATGGAAATGCCGGAAAAGCCGGAAATGCCAGAAAAGCCGGAAAAGCCGGAATTGCTGGAAAAGTTGGAAAAGCCGGAAATGTCGGAAAAGTCGGAACTGCCAGAAAAGCCGGAACTGCCGGGAAAGCTGGAACTGCCGGAAAAGTCGGAACTGTCGGAAAAGCCAGAGCTGCCGGGACTGTTGGAACTGCCGGGAACAATTGGAACTGTCGGAATGTAGAAATTTCTCATTTCCCACCCCAGTCTTTATTTTCACCTTATTTCTCCCATATAGTTAAATGCGCTTTCCCATATCCATACATTCAACAACTGAAAAAATAAATTTTTGCTGGAAACACAAATTCTAGAAATTTTACAAAATGTTGGAAAATGCAGAAACAAAAAATCAGCAGGTACAAATAGTCATTTAAGACATTTGAACACAGTGATTTTTGGTTAATGTGACCCTGGAAAAACCCCCTACAACTCTTGGGGAAAACCAGTTCGAGAGCTCTTCTTTATTTCTGAAAATGCCTTTTTTTTCAGTGAGAAATATTCAGCAAAAAATCAGCAACCAAATTTACAACTTATCTCTTTCCTGTGCCTCATAGCAAACTGGAAATTACAGCAAACAGGACAGCAATAAATGCTGTACGACCTCCTCGATTTTCGTGCCCACTTTCAGCCTTAAATGATGCTGTACGGCCTGCATTAAATGTGTTGTACAGACTGCAATAAATGCGCTCTACGGACCTCAATTTGCGTGCAGAAAAAACAACAAACGACTTGATTTCTGTGCAAACCACTCGATTTCTGTGCAAACCAGCAGTACGGATTTCTAGAAAATCGTGCCAAAATCAGCCTTCCACTGTGTGTTGAATCGGCTGTACAAATCTGCTCAACTGCTGCCTTGGAATGTGTGCCAAGCTGCTGTCTCCTTCTCCTCCTTGTCCATAAATCTCCCTTGCTCTCTTGCTCTCCTTCTCTCAATCTGCTTATGCAAGAATGAATGACCTCTTGCCTCCTTTTCCTCCTTTAGTCTAATCCTAAGTGACTTTTGGGTAACCTCTAAATCCAATGGCTGAAATAGATTGAGATCCAGGGCTGAGATTAAATGCTCATTTAAATCTCACTTTTTATTTTTCAACTCACCCCACTTTAATAAAGACCCACTTAGTCATTTATTTCGAAAGTCACTTTTCCTTTCTAATTTTACATTAACTTTATTAAAGTCACTTTAAAATTAGACTTTAGTAACTTTATCACTTAAAGTCACTTTTAAATTAGATTTTAACTTTATAAAAAATTATAAAGTCACTTTAGGAGAAAAATTAAAATCTTTTGGACACTTTTCCCTAGGCCAAAGATCAAATCCTAAGGGAACCACCTGTCCTCCGGTACCAAATTTCAACACTCCCTCTTACTGAGGAAGGTGTTCCTCACCACACCCATCTTGTCTCTGAAGTAGACATGCTTGCCCTATGGTAAGGCTTTGGTAAGAATATTTGCAACCTGCTCATCAGTGGGAATGTACTCAAGCTTCACAGCTCCCTTCTGAACATAGTCTCTGATGAAATGATATTTGATCCCGATATGCTTTGACCTGTCATGAAATACTGGATTCTCTGTGAGTTCAATGCAACTCTGATTATCACAGTAAATCACTGAAGGTCTCACGGTTGACCAAATAAGCCAAACAACATCTTGCGAAGCCAGATGGCCTCACAACTAGCTAGACTGGCTGCCATATACTCAGCTTCCGCTGAACTCAATGCTACTGATTACTGCTTTCGGTTGAACCATGACACTACTGCTGAACCAACCCAAAACAGCACCCTGAAGTGCTCTTCCTATCAGAAGCACAACCTGCCCAATCAGAATCAGTATAACTTGCCAACCTCACTCCATCCCCCTGCTTGTAGTCCAGACTATAATCCATTGTCCCCTGCAAGTACCGCAAAATGTGTTTTGCAACCACCCAGTGAACCTTCCTAGGCTCACACATAAACTGACTCATCATGTTGACTGCAAAACAAATATCTGGTCTAGTGTTGACCAAATACATCAAGGAACCAATCAGATGCATGTACAATGTGGGATCCACCAACTCAAAATCCAGTTGGTAATCATCGGTGTCGACATGGGTCTACAATCCTCCATGTGGAATCTGCTAAGGATGTCCACAATATACTTCCCCTGCCCCAGGAAGAAATGCCCTCCTCCTGCCACACCTCCAAACCCAAAAAGTAATGCATCAAGCCAATGTCCTTCATCTCAAACTCCGTCGCAAGATCTCTCTTGCAGTGCTCTATGAGTCCCTCTGCACCTGTAATGACCAAGTCATCCACATACAACACCAGAATGAGAGGCTCCTCACCTATCACAATAAAGTAAAGGTTCGGATCTGCCTCACTCTTTGTGAAACCCATCCCCTGCAAATATGTATCTATCGTGGAGTACCAAGCTCTTGGAGCTTGCTTCAGGCCATAAAGGGCCTTCTTCAGTCTGCACACATTAGACTCCTTCCCATGCACCTCAAAGCCCTGTGGCTGCTCAATGTACACCTCCTCCTGTATGAAGCCATTGAGAAATGCAGTCGTCACATCCATCTGGTGGATCTTCCAACCCATCTCTGCTGCTACCGATATAATGGACAGATCAAAGTATATCGAGCCACGGGAGTGAAGGTCTCTTCATAATCAACTCCCTCTACCTGGGAGAACCCTTTAGCCACAAACCTTGCTTTGAATTTCTCAATGCTGCCATCTGCAGCATGATTTACCTTGTAAAGCCATTTGGAAGTAACCACAAATTTGCCCTCAGGCCTCGACACCACCTCCCAAACATCATTCTTCATGATAGAAGAATACTCCTCCTGCATGTTCTCTCTCCAGACCTGTTGGCTAGCTGCCTCCTCATAGCTAGAAGGCTTAGAGTCAAGGATGCTGGTAACCATTGCCATATAGCTACAAAACCTCTCAGGTGGTCTACTCTCTCTGACTGGCCTCTTCGGCTCAACAACAGATGTGGCATCTCTCAAGGTGTCCTGAAGCCACTTGGGCTTCCTCTTCCCTGAGCGCACTTCTCCCACTGGAGAATGAAACTCCTCTTCCTCATAATCAGGGGCCTGAACTCCTGACTGTCTGTCTGCTGTCCTCCTGCCTGCACCTGAACCTATAGAAGCTGAGGTACCGTGTGAACTGTCCATCAGTGGACTCCCTAGTGAACTGCTCAGAGCACCACCCCTTTGGCTCGACGAGCCACTGCTCACTGACAGACCTGACATCCTCATAGATGTACCTCCTGATCCTCTTGATCCCTGCCCACTGGATCCCTGCGACTGACTCAACTGTTGTTGAGGGTCTGGCTGATTCAGATAGTCTAACTCCCATGACCTCTTAAAGGCCCTGTCCTCCTCGAACTTCACATCCCGCCCAACAACAACTCTCCTCTGTGCAGGGATGTAAATCCGAAAGGCCTTTGAGGTCTCAGTGTAGCCCACAAAGATACCCTTCTCTGCGGTGGGCTCTAGTTTGGTCCTCTTCTCCT
>APFE031744374.1:21032-70927 GCA_000404065.3 Pinus taeda | reverse complement strand
TCCTGAAACCGCTTGAAGACCTCACTCTTGGTCTTCAAGAAATAAATCCAGGTCCTCCTGGAGTGATCATCAATGAATAAAACATAGTACTCATATCCACTCAAGGAAACATGAAACATCCGACCGCTCACATCAGAATGTATCAAATCAATTTTCCCAGTCGCTCTACTATCACTGCTGGGAAAAGGGAATTTGGCAAACTTGCCCATAGCACATCCTCTGCAAGTATCAAAGTGATCGTACTGAAATCTGGCACACCTGTAGTGATCTCCCGCAAGGTCCTCAAGGCTCCATGATACATATGTCCCATCCTGCAGTGCCAAATCTCACATAGCTCAAAACTGCTAGCTCTGTTGTCGGTACTACTCCTCAATGCCACAAGGGACTAGAATGCAAACTTGTACACCTTTGCATGGCGTACACCTATCACTCTAGTTGAATCAGCTGGAGTGCCCCTGGGATACATCAACACCTGTCCTCCCCTGAACAATACCTCATACCCTCTGTCCTCCAAAGCTGAGACGGATATGTGGTTCTTCCTCATCCCTGGCACATAAAGAACATCTGTCACCTTCAAGGGAGGTTTGGACTTCCTCTGAAATGTCAGTGTCCCCACCCTGACTGCTCTAACAACTCTGTCATCACCGAGTACTATCTCTATATCAGTGCCACTCTCTGAAAGCTCTGAGAAGTACTCACAGACTCTTGTCATATGACGTGAAGCCCCACTGTCCACATACCAGATACCTGAAGATGCTCCGCTAATCGAGGGAAAAGCATGCTCCCTCTGAACCTGTGTGGCAGGTGATCCTGCACTAGAGGACTCACACGTAGTGAACGCAAACTCCTAGTCAAAACGACCTGCAAAGTCCTCAACCTCAGCTGAAGCTGCCAAACTCTGGTCCTTCCCCTTCTTCTTCTTCTTCTCTGGACACACAACTGCATAGTGTCCCATCTTTTGACAATTCCAACACTTCACCTTGGAATAGTCCTTCTGTGTGTTCACCTGTTTACCTTTACCTTTGCCTTTGCCCCCACCACTGCTTGTGGAAGCCTGCTTCTTCCCTTTGCCTTTCTTGCCTCCTGCCACCAGTGCTACATCCTCATCCTGCTCAACTGGCTTGGCTGCCCCAAGCTGACCTTTCCTGATCTCTGTCTAAATGCAATCATCCCAAAACCTCTCCCATGTGGGAAAGGTCTCACGAGCACAAACCCCATCAGCAAAGTTCATCCATGAACGGGAGGCCATTTACCGCAATCCGCACCAACTCAGTGGGTGGAATGGCCTCTCCAATCGCTGCCAACTCATCTCTCACATTAGTAATCTTAGTGAGATATCCAGCTGCACTATCATTACCCATCTTAATGTTCTTCAGCTTCTCCTTCAGGACCATTTTCCGGTTCTCATTGGTACTCTGGTAGAGATTGGACAATGTTGTCCACATCTCATGGGCATTACTCTTTCCTCTCACATGAGGAATGGGATGGTCTTTGACTCTGTCTAGAATCAGCCTCTTACCCTTGTTCTTTTTTTTATTATACTCAGCCAATTGAGTAGCATCAGTAGGCACAACAACAGGGTTCTGTGTGATATGCACCATGATATCCCAGACTTCTGCCTCCTTAAAGATACTATGCATTCTCTCATTCCAAACGCTGTAATTTGTATGCCCATCTAGCGTATCCTCCACCCTCAATCCCAATGACATCCTGTTGTCCTAAAACTGAAAAATAGCACTGCTGTAGTAAAGATAAAACTACTGTTTGTGAAAAATCAGCGTGCTGGAATTTTCTGAGTGAAAAATCAGCAGGCTGTAATTTTCCTCCTTGCTGTCTCAAACTGCACTTTAGCACTCAACATCTGATACCATGTAGAAATTTCTCATTTCCCACCCCGGTTTTCAGTTTCACCTTATTTCTCCCATATAGTTAAATGCCCTTTCTCATATCCATATATTCAACAACTGAAAAAATAAATTTTTGCTGAAAACACAAATTCTGGTAATTTTACAGAATGCTGGAAAATGCAGAAATAAAAAATCAGCAGGTACAAACAGTCATTTAACACATTTGAACACAGTGATTTTTGGTCAATGTGACTCTGGAAAAACCCCTACAACTCTTGGGAAAAACCAGTTCGAGAGCTCTTCTTTATTTCTGAAAATGCCTTTTTTTCAGTGAGAAATATTCAGCGAAAAATCAGCAAGCAAATTTACAACTTATCTCTTTTCCCGTGCCTCACAACAAACTGGAAATTACAGCAAACAGGACAACAATAAATGTTGTACGTCCTCGATTTTCGTGCCCACTTTCAGCCTTAGATGTTGCTGTACGGCCTGCATTAAATGCGCTGTAGGGACTGCAATAAATGCGTTGTACAAACCTCGATTTGCGTGCAAAAAAAATAGGAAACTGCTCGATTTTTGTACAAACCACTCCTTGGTTCTGTGCAAACCCACTGTACGGATTTCTAGAAAATCGTGCCAAAATCAGCCTTCCACTGTGTGCTGAATCAGCTGTACAAATCTGCTCAACTGTTGCCTTGGAATGTGCGCCAAGCTGCTGTCTCCTTCTCCTATTTGTCCAGAAATCTCCCTTGCTCTCTTGCTCTCTTTCTCTCAATCTGCTCATGAAAGAATGAATGACCTCTTGCCTCCTTTTTCTCCTTTAATCTAATCCTAAGTGACTTTTGGGTAACCTCTAAATCCAATGGTTGAAATAGATTGAGATCTAGCGCTGAGATTAAATCCTCATTTAAATCTCACTTTTTATTTTTTAACTCACCCCACTTTAATAAAGACCCACTTACTCATTTATTTCCAAAGTCACTTTTCCTTTCTAATTTTACATTAACTTTGTTAAAGTCATTTTAAAATTAGACTTTAGTAACTTTGTCACTTAAAGTCACTTTTAAATTAGATTTAACTTCATAAAAATTATAAAGTTACTTTAGGAGAAAAATTAAATTCTTTTGGACACTTTTCCCTAGGCCAAAGATCAAAGCCTTAGGGAACCACCTGTCCTCTGGTACCAAATTTCAACACGGAACTGCTAGAACTGTCGAGAACTGCCAAAACAGTCGGAACATCTGTCTCTAAAAGAGAACAGCATGCCAGGGACAACTAACTAACATTGGTACAATTGTATGGTACTTAGCAGCAAATACACCAAGCATGCAATGTTACAGCTAGCATGCAAGGGACAACTAGCACGCAACAACAAGCATGCTAGGGACAACAAGCAAGCAAGGGACAACAAGCAAGCAAGGTGCAGCCAACACATAGGTCAGGATGGCAACATGGTGCAACAATGGAACATAATGCAGTACAGTGATGGGTACAGCCATGATTAATGAAGAGTGATGAGATGCAACATAATGATGATGGGTGCAGCATGGTGCAGCGCGATGAGGTGCAACATGATGACGAAATGCAACACAACGATAGGTGAAGGAGTCACCTTGGAGAATTAGTTGAAGCGACATGTCTTCAACCGATCTCATGTATCATCTTCTTCGATATCATGGATGATTTGGAAGCAGAAGTCGGTTGCTATAAGCACTGCCGAGACCAAATACATAGCTATGGGTACGATCTCGTGTGACGTTGCATGGTTGCAGAAGCTCTTAAGTGAGCTGTTTGTACACATGATGAATACCACTATGATTCTCTGTGACAACTAGAGGGGATTCGATTATTGAGGAATCCCGTATTCAATGATTGTTCCCGCAGATAGACATCAGATGCTTCCTTATTTGTGATATGGTAAGTCGATGAGCGAGGAGGCTCCATCGCATTGAGACTGATGTATAGGTTGCAAACATTTTGTCAAAGCCCCGGGGAAAGGTCAAATCTGTGACTTTCCCGAACGAATTGGAGTCATCGAGAGACCTTCTTATAAGGGTCCTGCATGTTGCATGCATTGAGCTCTGGGAGCTCTGGGGGGCTTGGGGTACTTACTGGAGCATCATACGACCACAGGGCGACTCATCCTCCCCTGATGGTGCGTTATGAACAGGATGATTAGTTCTTTTGTGGGCTGGGATGATTAGTTCTCCTGTGGCAACTGTGGAACAAGATGATTAGTTCTCCTGTGGGCCAGGATGATTTGTTCTCTGTGGCGACTATGGAACAGGATGATTAGTTCTCCTGTGGGCCAGGATGATTTGTTCTCCTTGGCTACTGTGGAAGAGGATGATTAGTTCTCCTGTGGGCCAGGATGATTAGTTTTCCATGGCATCCACTAACAACATGATTCGTTCTCCTATGGACAGGATGATTAGTTCTCTTATCGAGGCATCCTACCCATGCAGTTTGGGACTCATGGGAAGTACCTCTCTTCTGATCAATGAGCAGGGAAATGAGGATAGGGACAACAGTAGTACTATCAATGGACGCATCGCTATATCTATCGCACTCGTTATGCTAGGATGACCTCCATTGACCTGGGATCAATGAAACTGATCTGGGATCAGTATGAGTGGTTTGAGACACTCTCTTGTGATATTGATTTGGGATCAATAAAACTGACTTCGGGTCAGTAAGAGTGATGTGACACACTCTCTTCAGATGAAATTGACTTCGGGTCAGTAGAGAATGGTATGAGACATTCTTGATCAATTCTTCTTCTTCATGGTTCAGCAAAGCAGAGCAAAGTAGAGCAGAGCTCAGCAGATCTAAGCAGAGCAGAGTAGAGCAGAGCTTAGCAGAGCAGAGCTTAGCACATCAGAGCAGTGTAGGGCACTGATGGTAGAGATAGTGTAGTCGGGTATATGGATCAATGGATGGAGTTCTCCCTAGTTGAGAGTGAATGTTAAAATTGGCAACTAGGGCTAAACTCCATGTGGGTCACCTTATTTATGGGAACTGATGTTTTTCTTGGATCCCTCTCATCGAGAGGTGTAGGATTGATCTAAAGATCATTTGATTCCGATAAGCATTCATGGAGTTATGAATTTATTTGCATTATAAGACAATTCGTCAAGGTTGGCCATTAACCAAATAAAGCCACATGTGCTCAACATTTTAGTATAAATATAGGTGGCCTTCAATTCATTTCAACACACTTGGGATCTCTTCCTCTCTCTACTTGTCTTTGGGTTTTAGTAGGAGGAGAGATCCTAAGGAATAACGTTTCCCTGATCCAGAGGGCAGAAAAGCTGGAACTGTCGGAAAAGCCGGAACTGCCGGAAAAGCTGGAAAAGCCGGAACTGCCGCAAAAGCCGGAATTGCTGGAAAAGCTGGAACTGCTGGAAACACCAGAATTGCCGGAAAATCCGAAACTATTAGAAAAGCCGGAAATGCCGGAAAAGCCGAAACTGCTGGAAAAGCTGGAAAAGCCAGAAATGCTGGAAAAGTTGGAACTGCTAGAAAATCCAGAAATGCCGAAACTGTCGAAAAAGACGAAACTGTCGGAAAAGCTGGAACTGTCAGAAAAGCCAGAACTGCCAGAAAAGCTGGAAAAGCCAGAAATGCCAGAAAAGCCGGAACTGCCAGAAAAGTCGGAAAAACGGGAAAATCTAGAAATGTCGGAACTGCCGGAAAAGCCGAAGCTCCTGGGACTGTCGGAACTGCTGGGAACAACCAGAATTGTCGGAACTGTCGGGAACAATTGGAACTGCTAGAACTGCCGGGAACTGTTGAAACAACCGGAGCATCTATCTCCGAAGGAGAGCAACATGCAAGGGACAGCTAACTAACATTGAGACAGTTGTATGGTACTTAGCAGCAAATACACCAAGCATGCAATATTACAACTAGCATGCAAGGGACAACTAGCATGCAACAACAAGCATGCTAGGGACAACAAGAATGCTAGGGACAACAAGCAAGCAAGGTGCAACCCACACATAGGTCAGGATGGCAACATGGTGTAGCAATGGAACATAATGCAGTACAGTAATGGGTACAGTCATCACTCATGATTAATGAAGCGTGATGAGATGCAGCATAGTGATGATGGGTGCAACATGGTGCAGCGGGATGAGGTGCAACATGATGATGAAATGCAGTACAATGATAGGTGGAGTCGTCACCTTGGAGAATTAGTTGAAGCAGCATGTCTTCAACTGATCTCATGTATCATCTTCTCAGAGATGATCTATGCTCTTATCTAGATAACTCAAGTGTTGACTTCTGCTGTAAGCGTACTATCTCTCTCTCTCTTTGCTGAACTATTGAAGAACATATAAGAAGAATTGATCAAGGGTTTCCCCACATTGGGGTTTGTCCCTGGCTAGCACCACATCTTGTGTGCTCTTGTCTGGCTTGTCTTCTGAGATTTATGTTTATGTTCTATTTGCAGTTTACTTTAATGCTGATGTGATTGCTAATTTGGAAAAGATATGGAGCTAACTATGAAAATTGAAATAAATTGCTCTAAGCATAGAACATACCTAAAATTAACAAAATATGTAACTAGGTTCGGTCTTCATAATGACATATGTAATCATGATTTTATGTATTTAATGTAAAGAAAAATAAATTTAGTATTGTTGTTTTCGAGGCATGTATTTCATGCTCAAGGGAAATTTATTTTCAGGTCAAGCACCCATTAAGTGCTTCTAGCTCAATTGAGTCATTGTCATGTATCGAAGACTCATTTGGGCATGTTAGATATTGTAAAGGAAAATTTTATTTGAGTCAAACTAGAGTAAAAGACCCTCCAAGACCTCATCATGATGCTATAACAAGTCGACCTTCAAAAGGGGCAAGTCGGCCTATCTAGAAGGACATGTTGGCCTATTAAGGGACTCAAGGAAGCCTATATAAAGGAGCACTCAACCTCATTCTAGGATGCATTCATTCAAGCATCAAGAAGATCTCGCTAGAAAAAGAAGCCTAGTAATTAGCAAAGGAAAGGATAAATAAAGGGAGGAAGAACGAAGCACTTTTGGATCTGTTTTTGGTCTATATTCCTCCACATGTTTGAAGGTTAGGCATCATCTTGCTGCAATAGATACCGAATTACAGTCACTCCAAGAGAGCCAAAGTTTTGGGTCAAAGGATGTCTCCCTTGCAAGCCGAGTTGATAAGGAGAAGGTCTCATCTCAAGCGAAGGAAAACGAAGGACAAAATCTCCATCATTCTCTCATACGTGTCGCCTAGGGTTTCTACAGAAGAAATTGTTGGAGGTCGAAGTTGCAGAAGAATCTGTTGGGAGGTTGAAATTGTAGAGGTTGCGGAGGTCGATGTTGCTGGAAGGAAAGATCATCAAAGAAGAAAGGTTTGACTTGGTCTTGGAGGGGTCTTGGTCAAGGGTCACAAGTCTTGGAATTCGTCAATTAAATTTCTATAAGAGAGGAATTCTTGTGGGTTTTCCTCTCAAGAGGAGAGGTTTTGGCCTTGGCTGATCGCCTATATCTCGTGTCCTCTTGTCTAATTGTTCTTTATGGTTTGGTAGCTATTTGATGAAAATAACACTAAATATAATGAAGTGAAAGAAGAAGCTAATTAAGTTAAGTAAAATATATCACAAACAGTTATAAAAAAAGAAGAGAAATCACCCTACTTGTTGCCTCTAGTTTTCTCAACATGGTATTAGAGCAAAGGTTACTACATCAAGGAAAGGTAGCTTAAAGAAGAATACTCAAGGGCCAAAGCACAAGAAGATCATCTGGGAGAATATCAAGAGCATCCATCATCAAGGACTAAACATCTCATCATCTTGAAGAAAGTAATTAAGAAACATCAAAGAAGACCTCAAAGCCCTAGTCCATTCAAAGAAGGGTTCTTCAATTGAATCATTCTTGGGAAGCTTACGGATTGAACAATCTTCATCACAAAGAATAGAAGACCTCAAGGACCCGTCATCCACTCAATCAAAGAAAGACTCTACATTTGAAGTACCTTGGGAAAACCACCATAGTCTACACTATCATCCAAGGAAGCTAGAAGAGGCGTTGCCATCATCATTTAGGAATCAAGGTGATCTCCTTCTCTGAGTCAAGGATCACTTTTGAAGGAAGACATCTTCACCAAGAAGACATCTTCTACCATCAAAATCAAGAAAGCACCAAGTTGAACATATCAACATTAGGAAGCATCTTCACTTGACAAGTAAGTGCCATCATCATTTAGGAATCAAGGTGATCTCCTTCTCTGAGTCAAGGATCACTTTTGAAGGAAGACATCTTCACCAAGAAGACATCTTCTACCATCAAAATCAAGAAAGCACCAAGTTGAACATATCAACATTAGGAAGCATCTTCACTTGACAAGTAAGTACCTCTATATTTATGTCTAAATTTTCTATCAAAATGACTTCATTTTGCAAAGAGAGCAACAAGTTGGTTGGGTCATCAATTTTCCTTGCATGGAAGAAGAGGATAGACTTGGTCCTCATAGAAAATGAATTCATTGAACATGTTAAGTGTTCAATCACTAAACCTCCAAAAGAAGAAGCTCAAGCTCTAGCTAAGTATATGAAAGTGTAAATAAGGGCTAAAAGGATTCTTATAGAATCTATGAAGGAATCCTCTCATATCTTATGTTGCAAAATTGGAAACATCAAAATAAATGTACGAAATGTTAGTAGAATTGTTCTCTGTAAGCACTGTTGGAGAAGTCATATCCTTGAGAACCAAGCTAGGGATAGCCTCATATCTTATGAGGGTGTCAGAAATAAGAGACCAATTGCAAGAATTGGGGGAAATATTGTCTAGTAAAGAAATAACCACAATTGTACTCATGTACTACTAGAGGAATGGGGTAAATTTGTATCAAGCATCTATGGAAAGAAGGAAGCTACCCCATTCAGTGAACTTTGGTCATTATGTAAGATTGAAGAAACCAGATTGAAGGCAAAAAGCAATGTAGGATCAAACGAGCAAGTTAAAGCATTTGCTGCCATGGCTAGGAGGAAAGGAAAATTTGGGCGGTTTGGTCCTCAAAAAAAAGAAGAAGATCAATATGTCGAAGATCCAATGCTATCACTGTCAAGAATATGGGCATTTTAAGAGAGATTGTCTTAAATTCAAGAAGGGAAATAAGAAAAGAAAAGAATGAAGCCCATATCGCTGAGGAATTGGAAGAACCTGAAAAGGGGAAATCAAAGGAGGAGGAAGTGAAAGATCTCTACTATGGCTGAGATAATCTCCTTCACTTTGTTCCCTTCAGTTTTGTAAATAATAGCTATCATGGTAGGGAGCATTGTAAGTATGATAAGATGCATCATATTAAGAGATGGCAGCATATTGGAAGCACACAATTGAAGCAAGAGCTCATGACATCATTATAAAAGTTTGAAAGGACAATAGAAGTCTACATGGATGTAGCAGTCATTGTATAAAGGAAGGAGCTCTTGGTAATTGCATTGAAGGCATAAGTCGTACATATGGTTGTAAGAAAGTCACCTAGCATAAAAAATAAATCACCATACATCTTCCATAGGAAGGAGCATTTGCAGGATGAGGATAATCAAGATCCTCTATTGGAATCTTCATTAGAGGGTTCACCTCTACTTGGAAGAAGCAAGTGTTTCGCTGATGGTCTACATCCCATCATGTGTGGGATCCTTTGTTTAGAAGGATGATGGTATGATGACAAAGGAGTGCAACATGTCAAGATGATTGAAGTACTTTCAAGCAAAGAAAGGAAGTTGCCGAAGGAAGTCTAGATGACCAAAAAGTGGTATGTATTCATCTATTTGATAGATTAAGTCATGCCATCATGTAGTTGCAGAAAGCATGGTTGAATGCTTTATCTTATGAGCATGAAGGAAAAATAAGATCTCTTCTTGATGCATGAAGGTATACACCTTGAACTAGTTTACATATTGATAAGATGAAATCAACATAATTTGTCCTCATATGGAATATGAGGTGGTTGATGAAATGAAGGAACCATGTATGGAAGTCCTTGGGGTATAATATGTGAAGAAAGGAAGAAGGATTCATGGAAACGCTGCAACTATGATAATGAATCAACATCTGATGACTAGAAGGTTTTGGTATGGCATGGGAAGGTATGAAGACCTTGATAAAGTCTGAAAAAGAAGAAGATCCTTGACATTGAAAATCTTGGAGATCTGCATGAATATGCAGGATGTTGATATCGCTCAAAGCAGATGTCATGATGAAAGGCCATCACAATAGGTAACTTTGATTTGATATTCATTTTTTATTTTTTGAACAACACCTGGATGGGTTGATATAGGGCTACCGAAAGAGAGTTGTAGATGTCACCTACAACTAGCACTCATGTGATTGGATGGAAGATCTTGAAGGAAACATGACCTAGAAAAGGTAGCTGTATGAAGGAAAGCCAATGTGGACTGCAAGATCACTTTACATGAAAAAGGATGACATGAATAATGGTTCAACCCTATGATTCATTGAATGAAAGTGATGGATGGATGATGTAGGAAATATGAAGGCTCCATAATGATAAAGATGAAATTCATGACATCGAAAGGAGGAGCTCTACAAGCAACGGAAGATACCATGATCTCCACCAAATTGTAGAAAGCTATTGTTGAAATCAAGTCCCTAGTTAAGAAGGAGCTTGGACAAGTCCCTGGGTAAGAGGGAGCTTGGGAATATTCCTTATAGGAATATGTACATCCTCCCTAGTTGAGAGGGAGAGATAGACACATCATTCTTGTCTTCATATTGTGAAGAAAGAATGGATGATTGGGAAAGCATATGAGACTGATTTTGTTACTCTTTGAGAAGACCAAGCGAGACCTAGGGTTTGAGTAATCGTAGGAGGAAGACCTCCAAGATGATCACTAGGTCAAGCAAGGGTAGATATTGGGTCAAGAAATATTAACTTTGAGTTTTATGTGCAAATGACCCTCAAAGAGACCACCAACCTTTAGATGTTGAAGATGGCTTCCAAAGATGTAGCCAGGGCTTGAGTTTTCTCACAAACCGATCTTGGGAATTGCCTCAAATTTGGAGGATCACTAGAGGAAATATTATCACAATAGCCTATCCAAATGGTTTTGCAAGATCACCTCCCTAAAGCAATTCACACACAACCCTAGCTAGTTGTCTAAGGTAAGGGCTGAAATTTTTGGAAGGGTGAAAAATAGAAGGGAAAAAGAGGGTGATTGCCAAATTTGATTGGAGCAATGCCATATCCTTGGGTTATGGAGTCTATGTGATTCAAAATTTGGCCGAAAGTGTCCTCAAGGAAGCTAAAAAGTGATGACCTAGAAAGCACTATTTAACATTTACCCACTCAAAATCTATGGATTTTCATGGAAAAAAAGGAGTTTTACTCAACAAGGAACATTCATCTACTTGTTAGCAATGAGTAACATGCACAAATTTGCAATATAACAATATTTTACAATAATATTCAATAATTAGGGCACAAAAGAAAGAGAGTTACAAATTTTCCACACATTAGACATTTTTCATGCAAAATTCTTCAACAAGATTTACTTTCAACATAACAAGATATATATCCAATCCAAGATCAAGAAGATAGCTCCAAGAGAGAATGAAATTTCAGCTGCAAAGATATCGAAATGCATGAAGAGATCTCTAATAGACAACCAAGAGAAAAGTGCAAAATTCCTTAAGATAATTAGATTCGAGTGTGATGATGATGTTTGATACAAATGAGGCTTAACTTTATTTATATGAACCTCTAAGAGTTTGAATTAGCTTAAGATGCCCCTAAAATATTTTAATGTGAAAAATAACATCACTTTGGTGACAAGCCCACCAAATAACTCATAAAGAGTAAGATAAGCCATCCAAAATGAAGCCGAAATGATGAAGCAATGGTGTAGGAGGGCCATTGGAAGGCCTAATCGAGTCCCAAAGTGCCATGATGAAGAAGAGGGATCCATGAATGATGATAAAGGGGGTGGCCCCTTGATCTCCAAGAAAAACATCATGTGGTGCTTCAAAGTGGCTTTGGGGCACAAGCAGTGGTCTCATGGGTCACCTGGTGTAAAATAAGCTTGTAGACTGCTCCAAATGAGGGCACAGAAGATGGTGCTTTCCCTCCCATGTCTCAAGGATGAGACAAACCTTCTTTGGGCCTCAGATTAACTGCCAAACCTTGTATACAATGCTAAACCAGCTGGGGGCACTATTGGTCCAGGTGCATCATCTCGTATATAATGTGGGGCAATGAACAAGCTGTTGAAGGTGTTAAGGCTGCCTATGGCATGAGATAAGGCTCTGTCACATGATGGAAACCCATGGCTCTCAACGCTTTCCCTACAAATGTCAATATGATTCTCTGGTGGGTTTGGATGCCGTATAAGGAGGCCAAGTCCAAAGTGAAACCTCCTGCCAATCCTGTAAAATATTTAATGCATCTCCTCACCTTCAAATACAATAATTCATTAGTGCAATTGTGTGAATAACCTTGTTTCAAGGGCATAAATGGAGACTTATAGTGCATTTCCCTTTGAGCATGTAATGATGTTACCTCCCTAGGTAGAAGTGGTTAAGAAACAACCCTATTAGGTGTTCCTAGCCCCTAAAGGGAAGGACATGTCCAAGTTACACCCTACAAGTGGTAGGTGTCATGTGGATAATGATGAGGTGGATTGGGATATAGGGATCTCAAGAACAAATGCCATGGGCTCAATGGTGGTAATGATTAGGGATGTCCACATATTTGGGTGTATAGATGTAGGAGGGAGCAATCATGGTACATGAGTTACCCCAACCTTTGTTTTTCCACCCTTTTTCATTTTCCTTTTGCCTTTCATTGATTTTTTATTTATTTTACTCCTTGGGGTTCCAGGGGATGAGAGCATGATGTGTATGATATAAAAATGATTATCCCCTTAAGGTTGAGTAGTTCATCGCCCACTAGGGGTTGGGACATACATGGGTTTCTTAATGATGTAGGGGGCACTCATTGGGGCCCTAGGAACTAGGGTGATTGCCATAATGATAAGGGGTAGAGCTCATGCTTGGCTTTTTCCCACATTCTAAATTTTATTGTCTCAACCATCTTTTGTATTTTGTGGTATTATTTCCTTTTGTATGTGGCCATTATATGCTTTTATCTTTTTTTTTAGTTGCATCAACCTCTGGGGCATCATTCTAGGCCTGACCCAGATGTGGACAAGGGGAGGGGAAATACCAAAGCCTTGTGGACCCAGTGGTCATGTGGACCCAGAGGGGGAAGATGATGAAATAGGTCATGTAATGTGCGGAGGGGATTGAAAGATGCAGAACGGGAAAACGGGACCACGCTACTAAAATTGGGGTTTCCCAAGTAGTGGCCATCCTAAAGCTGTAATCTAGTAGGGGAGATCCCACGAGAGTAGGGTTGAGGATTAGCCCCTCGTTTAAGGTGAGGGAACAAGACTACAATCAAAACTATTCCTCCTTCCAAGTCACCCAATAATCCATACCTAAGTGTGCCCAAGAAAAAGAAGCATAAGCATTCAATTGCATAATGAAAAACCATACCTTTATGATTGGATGGTTCACCTTCAAACATACGATCTCGACAGATGGGCAAGGGGACATATGAATGGCTTAGGGAGTAGAGTGTTTTTTTTCCATGGCACTAGAGAATCTAGGTTAGGGTCTTAGAATCTTTCTCTGACACTACCAACTCAAATGAAACAACAAACTACTTTGCATAGCGGAATATAAGCAACAATAAGTAAACACATGCACAAATAGACAACTCTTTACAATTTTTCAATAACCCAACTTCGTTATATTAACAAACTGTAATACAACTGTCTAGGGCTCCTGTACTAGGGATCATGGCCCTCATACAATCACTGATACAAGAATATGCAACTAGTGTCTGGTGTCAACAACTATGACAACCAATCTACCCTGAACAAGATACAAACTGACCTACTAGCTGATGTAGTGCACCATCACAACTCTTCTTGGTCATACCCTAAACACATATGCAGGTCCTTTTGCTCGCGATCTGCATTAACACCAATCTGCCTCTATCAATGAATCCTTCTCCTTTAGGGCACTGGACAAGGCTCCCAATCTTCCCTCTAGCTGATCATTAGTCCATCAACAAATCAATACTTAGGGTCTTCTTGTGAGTTGTTCACAACTTCGTTTGTGAACAACTCTTAGACTGCCCACTGATGTTCCTCAACTCTTAGGGACTTCTTCCCACTATTTCCTTCCTGTTCTGCTCCAATGAGGAAAACTTAGGGCATGGAGGGCTTCCCTCTATCATTGTAATATGTCCTCTTCAACAAACTTGGGCTAGAAAAACTGCTCTCTTGACTTCCTTCTTTTGTACTTCAAAGATTAGTCCCTGAGCTTCTTCAAATCTGCCTCTCCTAGCAGACCTAATATCCTTCTCAGATCTGCACTTAGGGCCCACAAGGTAATCTACTTGCTGCCCTCTAAATAGCCACAAGATGACCTCTCAAACTTTCCTAAACTAGGATCCAAATCTTGCTCCCTTCCTCCTAGAAGACGTCCTCTTCTGCTCTCCAAAACACCTTGGATCTGAGCTATACTTCTCTGTAGAACTTGGACCTATCTAGGGCACCTTGCACCTGCACAAAACACTGATTTCTCACCTCCACAGACCTCCTTTTGCTGCACTCTTGCTGGAGATAACAGCGACCTAGTTTAGGGAGCCTAGTAGGCTACTTGGCCTCCCAAAACAAAGCTATCTCCCACCTACAATCACAATAGAAAAACTCTGGTCCAAACAGAGAAATTATTACTGGTTTTATGCTCAAAATTACCTTAAAAACTTAGGCTTGTTCTCTACAAAGCCTCCTCTCCTTTGCTGTGTTTTTTTTGCCAAACCATGCCCAAAACAGTCACAAGAGTAGACCTCAAAACTTCATCCTATTCTCTCCTTCATTCATGCTTCTAGGGTTGTGACTCTTTTAGGATAGTCAACCTTCTATTTCAGTGTTCACATGAGGAACGAGCACCTTGATTGGATGTGGAATGAGGCTCCTCGTCATTCCATTTATATACTTCTCTAGGGTAAACGATCTACCCATCCAAATGTCTTCTCAAGTCAAGGTTGGCTTGAATCATCAGCCATTTAGCCCAAATGAAACATATAAAAATTATTTTATCTCAATCTACATGGGATGTCTTGGTGCTTGAAGCTGACCCTTGCTCCTTGAAGAGTGCTCTATCATCTCCAAGTGCCATGTCATCAAAATCAAGCTTGGTTTTGGGTCCATCGGTACGAGGAATTCTTGCTCACTAGAATTTACCAATTGAAGACACATTTATGTGTAAAACAATATATATTTTATTATTCAATATTCAAAGATGATTTACAAGCGCTTGGGCAGTTCTCCTTTATAGGAGTTGACTGGCCACAAGGCTAAAGATACTTCTTTTGACACAAGTGCCCTTTCAAAACTAATTGGGAAACTTAACTTAACTTAATTTATTTAGTAATTATTAATTAATATTTATTTATTATTATTTTATTATATATACATATAGTTATGAATATTTTATTTATAACATTGCCTCTCTCTTAAAAATGTTTTGTCCTCAAAGCATAGGCAATGTTGGGTGTTGCTAGAGAAAGCGTTCTGTCTCCCATGATGAATCTTCTAGTAGTTTTTTTCCATTTGATAAGGTACTCTTTAATAGTCTTGGATCGTAGTACCTTGTCTTTGGTAGCGAGTATGCCTTTAGGTTCTAAGATGACCTTTCCTTCTTTGTTAGTCTTGGGTATCTCTGATTGAGTTGTTTGATTTCCCCCCAGTACCTTTTTGAGACTTGGTACATGGAATGTGTCGTGGATTCGACAATTGTCTGGTAGATTCAGTCCATAAGCCACGCTACTTATTTTTTTGATTACTTGGTATGGCCCATAATATTTAGGAGATAACTTATTTTTCCCTTGTTTTAGTGATAATTGCTTATAGGGTTGAAGTCTAACAAAGACCCAATCTCCTTCTTCGAACTCTCTTTCGGTGCGGTGCTGGTCGGCTTGTTGCTTCATTCTATTACATGCCACTGTTAGATTTTCTTTTAACAAGTTAATAATTCTTTGGCTTTCTTTTAAGTGGTTCCTTACTACTTGAACCTTAGAATTGTGTAGTGCAAAATCCTTCCATCTGGGTGGTTCATAGCCATATAGGGTTTGGAAGAGAGTCATTTTAGTTGAAGTATGATAGGTGGTATTGTACCACCATTTTGCTAGATGTAGCCACTAAGACCATTTGTTTTGTTTGTAGGTGACGAAACAACAGAGATATGTTTCCAAACATTTATTTACAACTTTAGTTTGACCATCTGTCTGGGGGTGATAAGCCAAACTCTTGTTGAGATATATTCTTGCTTGGTGGCAGAAATCTTTCCAAAAATTGCCTTTAAGTTTTGCATCTCTATTATTGACAATAACCTTGGGAAAACCATGTAGTTTGTAAATGTTTTTACAAAACACTTCTACAATTGGCTTAGTTGTGTCAGTTTTTTTGATTTCCATGAAGTGGGCATATTTGGTGAGTATTTCTACTACGATGAATATCTTGTCATTACCATCAGACATAGGTAGTCCTTTAATGAAATCCATCGAGATTTCCTCCCATTTTTGATTTGGAATATGTAATGGGTGTAGTAAACCAAGATTTGGTATATTTTCACCCTTATTTCTCTGACAAACATCACATTCCGTGACATATTTTTAGATTTCCTTACTCATACAGTTCTAGTAGAATGATTGTCCAATGTTGTAGTAGGTTTTGAAGAATCCAACACGCCTAGCTGCTGAAGAACTGTGAGATTCTTTTAGATTTTTCATTCTAAATTTGGATGATGGAGTTGGATAAATTTTACCTTTGTACCATAATATGTCATTTTTCTATTCAAAGTTGGTATATTGATTGATATTTTCAATCATAGCACCACAATCCAAATCTTTGGCATACTCAACTCATATTTCATCTAACCAGTCAGGAACAATTACCAGGGTGACGCTTGTTGCATTGTCCTCATATTTTCGTGAGAGTGCATTAGCTATGACATTTTCCTTTCCTTTTTTGTGCAATATTTTTAGGTCAAATGCTGAAACTTTTTCCATCCACTTTTGCAATTCTGTTGATAATGTTCTTTGTTGAAGTAGAAATTGAAGACTATTGTGATCGGTTCGGATTGAGAACTTACTTCTGAGCAGGTACTGTCGCCATTTAGTTAAAGCGTGTATGATGGCAAGAATCTCCTTTTGGTAAGTTGCTTTCAAGCTTTCCTTTTTATTAAGATTCCTTCAAGGCTATATGATGGTTGTCTTGCATTAATTTTGCTCCATTCCAAATCCTGAAGCACCACATTCGACTATGAACGGTTTGGGAAAATTTGGACTTGCTAGTACTGGTGTGGTTGACATCACTTCTTTTAGTTTCTCAAAGCATTCGTCTGCCTGGTTATTCCATTGGAAAGCGTTCTTTTTTAACAAGTTTGTCAGTGGCACAATCAAATGTGCATAGTTGTTTATGAACCTTCTGTAATATCCAGTGAAATCTAGAAATCTTCTCAGTTTTGATATGTTCTTGGGTTTGGGCCATTCTTTAATCGCTTTAATTTTGTTGGGGTCCACTTTGACTCCTTCCCTGGAAATGGCATGTCCCAAGTATTCAACTTCCTTTTGACCAAAGGCACATTTTGATAGCTTGGCATAAAATTGATTCTTCTCCAATACGAAAAGTACTTCTCTAGATGCTTGAGGTGCTCTTTCCGCGTTTCGCTGTAGATGAGGATATCGTCGAAGAAGACTAATAATTTTTTTCACAAATATGGATAGAAGAGTTCGTTCATGGTTGCCTGGAAGGTGGCTGGTGCATTTGTTAAACCAAATGGCATTACCTTAAACTCATAATGCCCTTCACGAGTCTTGAAGGCAGTCTTTTCGACGTCTTCTAATTTCACTCGAATTTGATAGTAGCCTGATCTCAAATCTAATTTTGAGAAATATTCTACGCCATGGAAGTTCGTCTAGCATCTCATCAATGAATGGAATAGGGAATTTGTGTTTAATAATAATTTTGTTTAATCCTTTGTAATCTATACACAACCGAAAAGATCCATCTTTCTTCCTGACTAATACTACTGGTGCAACATATGGACTTCTACATTTTGTAATGAATCCATGCTTTAACAGATCTTGTATTAGTATTTCTATTTCTGTTTTATGATGATGGGGGTAGCGATATGGTTTTACATTTACTGGTGTCGAATTTGGTTTGACTTCAATGGTATGTTCAATTTTCTTTTCAGGGGTAATTTCATCAGCAATTCTTGAAAAACCTTGTCATCTTTTTGGATTAGGGATATAATTTCAGACTGTTGGTGAATCACTTCCATCGATAATAGTTCTAACTATTGGCATTGTGCGATGAATACCGAGGCTCCTTTGCGAATAAGCTTCTTCATTTGCTGAGCATAAATGAGTTGGGTAGGTGGAGCTTGGAATTCGAACAGGTTATACTTCCTTCCATCCATTTTGAACTTAATGAACTGTTTTTGGTGATTTGCAGAATACGTCCCTAGTGTTCAAAACCATTGTACTCCTAAGACGGCATCTACACCTCCTACAGGGACCATATAAAAACTGGACTCCCTTTCATATTCGTTCAGTTGCATTTTAACTTTATGGCACTTTCCTACTCCATCTATTCATTTTCCATCTGCTACCATAACTTTTAAAATCTGCTACGGGATAGGAAAAAATGTTTAGTCTTTTTGTGACATTGACATCTATGAAGTTGTGTGTACTTCTTGAATCTATTAACACAATAATGTTTTGCTTCGTAATATGTCCTTTAAGCTTTAATGTTTGTGGTTGAACTATCCCTGTGATAGCTGCTAGAGAAATTCTTGGCATACTCTCTTCTTCTGGATCTGAATTAGGAGTCTCATTCTCTGAATTGTTTTCTTCGTCAGACCTATCCTCTGAAGATTCCTCTTCTTGTTCTACTTCGCAATTGTGAAGTTTTTCGTAGTGCATCTGTCCTGGAGAAGATTTATCTCTGCATGTCCAACATTTGCCATCTTTTTTCTTTTCAAAATTCCAATGTTGTTTTCCTCCCTGCATTGGTGGTGGAATGTATTTACCAGTGTTTTCTGAAGATGACTTACTGGTCTTCCCTTTTGATTAATTGTTGGTTTTTTCATTACTGGCCATATGGTGTTTTATGTAGCTTATATTTTCGCTCAATAATTATCACTGCATGTCTAGCTTATTCAATGGTTTTGGGTTTATATAGTTTTAATACTTCTTAAATATACCCTTTATGCCCACATCTATACATTTTTAGCAGCTCTTCGTCGAAAAACCCTCTTTGTCTTATAGCTAATACTTCCCATTATGGGTGTACTTGCTTAAAGTTCCTTTTTGTTTGAGGTGAACGAGTCTTTCGTAAACATCGTCTTCTTCTTGTCATTGAACATTTTGAGCAAAGCTTCCACAAATTTTTTCCAATTGAACACATGAGCTTCACATCTGTTGGACCACCACAGGAACAAATCATTTGTTTTAACTTCTAGGTTGTTAGATGCGGTCATGACCTTCTCCTATTCACCTATTGGTAGGTTTGCTCCGAAAATGACGTCCATTTTATTTAACCACACAATGGTGCCTTTATGGTCTTTACCATCTTATTTGGGTAATTCCCGTTTAATTTTGTGAAAGTTTCTTTCAGAAACTTTGTATAATACTGACTTCCTTGGAACTGTATATTTGGTATTCATGGGGCTTCGTGCATCGACAAAAATTCATGGCTTGGAAAAACTTCACCTTCTGGAGTCTTGGGAGTTTGGGACTTTGTGGTGACCTTTGTGTGCTTAAGGGATTATAAGGTGGATTAACTCCTCCCATAAAGTGGCTCATCATGCTCTCTATTTTTTGATATTAATCGCCATTTGGTCTTGATTACTAATTATCTTCTCTTGGCCTTTTCCGAATTCACCCTGTTTCTTCTCAACATTTTAAAGGCGTTAGCGCATCTTGTCGATTTCCTCCTGCCATTTCTTCAAATTTGCATTGTCATGGCTACTTCCTATTTTGTTTTTCTTTTTCTTACTAGACCCATTTTTTTTTTTCTTTTATTTTTATTAATTTTCTATTTGTTTCTTTCAATTTATTTTATTTTGTGGATTTATTTAAATAATAATAATAATATTATTATTATTATGATTTTTTTTTGTAAGCTTTGGTAGGACTCTCCGATTTACATGTCCATTACATACCCCACTACAGGGGAAAGGTAGCCCAAGATTTGAACCCAAGACTTCCGGTTTGGTGAGACTTCATTTCCACGGCCATTGCCACTTGAGCTACCCCATGCAGACATTATTATTATGATTTTTTTGTTTAATAATTAAATTAAATTAATTTAATTTATGTATTCATTTATTATGTTTTAACTATATTGTCGAACCAATGTATCGAACCAACGGATATAGAATTGAACCAATGTTATTATATTATAACTATATAGTCGAACCAATGTATAAAGTTATCATTACAGTGTTGATGTCACGTCTTTTGACCAAGGGACATGGTTCTTGACGGTAGGGGAATGAATTGGAGTCATGTTTTAATGACGCAAAGGTTCTAAGGTTGTCGGGGATGAGGACCTGTCGTGGGTTGACGCGGCTTGACGGGGAGCAGGAGACCAGTGGTTGACGCGGATTGCTTGTCGTCTGTTGGGAGAAGGTGACACTGTGACAGGGTTATGGTGGGTGGACGAGATGCTTGACCAACGTGAGAGTCGGTACAGGGGATGGACGCAATGTGTGTGAACTCGGTGGTATAGCGCAGAAGGATGCAACGGGCAGTGGGTTGACGAGCTTGGTGTATAGTGCAGCGAACAGTGGGTTGGCAAGGAATGAATGAACAGTGACAACAGAGTGGGAGATACACCTGTGTGGGGACAAAGATGAATAACGAACAACAGTAGAAGTGGAGGATGATGAATTGGCTTTGATACTACTGGTACGAGGAATTCTTGCTCACTGGAATTTACCAATTAAAGACACATTTATGTGTAAAACAATATATATTTTATTATTCAATATTCGAAGATGATTTACAAGCACTTGGGCGGTTCTCCGTTATAGGAGTTGATTGGCCACAAGGCTAAAGATACGTCTTTTGACATAAGTGCCCTTTCAAAACTAATTGGGCAACTTAACTAATTTAATTAATCTATTAATTATTGATTAATATTTATCTATTATCATGCTATTATTTATTTTATTATATATACATATAGTTATGAATATTTTATTCATAACACCACTTCTTTGGGTGCAACTAGGGCCAAACTCCATGTGGGTCATCTTATCAGTGGAAGATGATATATTTCTTGGATCCCTCTCATCGAGAGGTGTAGAATTGATCTAAAGATCATCCGATTCCGATAAGTATTCATGGAGATATGAATTTATTTGTGTTATGGGACAATTCGTCAAGGTTGGCCAGCAACCAAATAAACCCCACTTGTGCTCAACGTTTTAGTATAAATAGAGGTGGCCTTCAAATCATTTCAACTCACTTGGGATCTATTCCTCTCTACTTGTCTTTGGGTTTTAGTAGGAGGAGAGATCTTATGGGATAACGCTGCCCTAATCGCAGAGAGCAGAAGCCGGAACTACCGGGAACAATCAAAATTGTCGGAATTGCGAATTGCCGGGAATAGTTGGAATTTTCGGAATAACCAGAATTGCTAGAACAATTGGAATCGTCGGGAACTGTCGGGAACTGTCGGAACTGTCGAAACTACCGAAAATGCCGGGAACTTTCGGAATTGCTAGGAACTGCCGGAACAACTGGAATTGTCGGGAACTGTCGCAACAATCGGAATTGCCGGGAACTGTCGGAACTGCTGGAATTGCCGAGAAAGCTTACACAGAGGATAGAAGCCATAACTGTGAGGAACAACCGGAATTGTCGGGAACTGTCGGAACTGCCGGGAAAGTTGACGCAGAGGGAAGAAGCCGCAATTGCCGGGAAAGCTGATGTAGAGGGCAAAAGCCAGAACAACCGGAACTGCTGGAACAACCAGGAAAGCTGACGCAGAGTGCAAAAGCCGAAACTGTCGGGAACTGCTAGGAATAAGTCGGAACTGCCGGAATAGCCGGAACTGCCGAAACTGCTGGGAATTGCCGGAATTGTCGGGAACAGCCGGAATTGCCAGAACTGCTGGGAACTGTTGAAACAACTGGAGCATCTGTCTTCAAAGGAGAGTTGCATGCAAGGGAAAACTAACATTGGGACAGTTGTATGGTACTTAGCAACAAGCACACCAAGCATGCAATGTTACAGCAAGCATGTAAGGGACAACAAACTAATATTGGGACAACAACATGATGCTTAGTGCAACAAGCATGTATTGGTACAACTAGAATGCAAGGGACAATTAGCATGCAACAACAAGCATGCTAAGGACAACAAGCATGCTAGGGACAACAAGCAAGCAAGGTGCAACCAACACATAGGATAGTATGACAACATGGTGCAACAATGGCACATAATGCAGTACATTGATGGGTACAATCATGATTAATGAAGCGCGATGAGATGCATCATAGTGATGATGGGTGCAGCACGGTGAGGTGCATCATGATGATGAAATGTAGCACAATGATAGGTGAAGGAGTCACCTTGGAGAATTAGTTGAAGCAGCATGCTTTCAACTGATCTCATGTATCATCTTCTTAGAGATGATCTATGCTCTAATCTAGATAAGTCAAAGTGTTGACTTCTGTTGTAAATGTACTATCTCTCTCCCTGCTGAACTATTGAGGAACATATAAGAAGAATTGATCAAGGGTTTCCCCACATTGGGGTTTGTCCCTGGCTAGCGCCACATCTTGTGTCCTCTTGTCTTGGCTTGTCTTCTGCGATCTATGTTTATGTTCTATCTGCAGTTTACTTTAATGCTGATTTGATTATTAATCTGGAAAAGATATTAAGCTAACTGTGAAAATTGAAATAAATTGCTCTAAGCATAGAACATACCTAAAATTAACATGGTATCAGAGGTGAGGTGAAGACAATGCCCAAGCAAGAGTGAAAGAGCAATCACCGAAGATAGTTGGGAAAGGACAAAAGGATCAGTGGATTCCTCATCCCTCTTCAAATTCACCAAGGGTGAAGTCGAAGCAGAGAATGTTATCAGAATGGCGTAGCAGAAGTTTCTGATGGCCTACTTAAAGATCATTTCATTGGGAAGTCCAGATCTAAGGGTGGAAGGAAAGGCAGATGCCTTGTTTGCAATATGTTCGGCCATTATGTGAAGGAGTGTCTGAATGGTAGAGACACCTCTTGTTGAAGATAACAATCATTCTAGGGACATCTTCAATGATCAAACTAATGACAGGTAATGCAGGTCATCAAGGAAATGGCCGACTCTTCAAAGAAAGCAAGGAACCCAGGTATGAAGAATCAAATGTTGTTTTTGATAAGATAAAGAAGCGTTATCTTGTATTGGCCTCTCCTTCAGATTCTTTGGGAATTTGGCTTATTGATTGTAGTGCTTCAAGGCACTTCATCGGATAGAAGGGTGCACTCTCTAATTTGGTAGAGATGGAAATACTCGTGGGATTATACTTGGAGCCGATGCCACCTATCTTGGAAAGGGTGCAAGGAATGTTACCCCTCAATTGAATGAGGGTAACTCGATTCATTTACAGAATCTCTTTTATGTACCCGATCGCAAGAAGAACTTGGTGTCCATTTCGGCAATGGAAGTCAAAGGCTACATGGTGGCACTCATCGATGGAAAGGTACATGTTTGAAAATAGAATTTTCAAAGATGTTTTTGAGTTCAGGGTTGTATCAAGTTGTAGGAAGTCCACTGGGGACCATGTCCATTGACACATAGTATCGAAGGTCTGTGAGCCAGATGGTGGCAGGGATGCCTGAATTCAAAAAGAGCATTAAAGTACATGTCTGAGATGTACCGAAGGAAAATCTTACAAGGGGACTATTCCCCTCATGTAGCAGGTCCACAGGTTTTGAACAACCCGAGGGGTTTGAGATTCATGATCAGGAATCTCACATATATAGGTGGAAGAAAGCCCTCTATTGCTTGAAGGAAAACTCCCCTAGGTGTAGAATGAGAGGATTGATAGCTGTCAGATGAAGCTGAGATTCATTAAGAGTCAAGCTGATCCAAACCATTGTTTGAAGGTTGTGGATGATAGACCTCTCATACCAACACCTTTTGAGGACGACCTATTTCAAACAGGTGATGACCCCCTCACTTGCAAAAGTAAGAGGGAGTTGGATTCCAGACGTGGAATGATAAACTGCAAGCCTGTGACTACCTCGAGGATCTTAACTTTCAGAAGTTATATGGTAGTGATGTCGGACCAGATTTGGGAAATGCCTCTGAGTTTCATAAACTCATTGGCGTTGATGTTCTTGGTGAACTTCCCTCCGGACATATGTTTTGCAGTTCGCATGGTTAGCTCATATTTGGTTGAGCATCACTGGATTGGTGCCAAGAATCTTTTGAGATATCTTTGGGGCACAATCTCTCATGGATTGAGATACACTGCCGGAAATATGAAGCTACATGATTATTCGAATGTTGAGTGGGCAGGCAGTGTGGAGGATCACTAGAGCACTTCTCAATGCTGGTTCTCTTTGGATTCTGCTTCGATATCATGGATGAGCAAGAAGCAGAAGTCGGTTGCTATAAGCACCGTCGAGACCAAATACATAGCTATGATTATGATCTCGTGTGACGCTGCATGGTTGCAGAAGCTCTTAAGTGAGCTATTTGTACACATGATGAATACCACTATGATTCTCTGTGACAACTAGAGGGGTATTCGATTATTGAGGAATCCCGTATTCGATGATTGCTCCAGCAGAGAGACATCAGACGCTGCCTTATCTGGGATATGGTAAGTCGATGAGCGAGGAGGCTTCATCGCATTGATATTGATGTACAGGTCGCAGTCATTTTGTCAAATCCCCGGGGAAAGGTCAAATCTGTGACTTTCCTGAATGACTTGGAGTCGTTGAGAGACCTTCTTATAAGGGTCTTGCATGTTGCATGCATTGAGCTCTGGGAGCTCTGGGAGGCTTGGGGTATTTACTGGAGCAACATACGACCATAGGGCGACTCACCCTCCCCTGGTGGTGCGCTATGTACAGGATGATATGTTCAACCTCCCCCTGTGATACCCCATGGCGGCTATGGAAAAGGATGATTAGTTCTCCTGTGGACCGGGATGATTAGTTCTCCCGTGGAAACTGTGGAACAGGATGATTAGTTCTCCTGTGGACCGGGATGATTAGTTCTCCCGTGGCAACTGTGGAATAGGATGATTACTTCTCCTGTGGCAACTGTGGAATAGGATGATTAGTTCTCCTGTGGGCTGGGATGATTAGTTCTTCCATGGCAACTGTGAGACATGATGATTAGTTCTCTTGTGGGCCGGGATGATTAGTTCTCCCATGGCGACTGTGGGGTAGGATGATTCGTTCTCCTGTGGACAAGACAATTAGTTCTCCTGTCGAGGTATCCTACTCATACAGTCTGGGACTCATGGGAAGTACCTCTCATTTGATTAATGAGCAGGGAAATGGGGTTAGGAACCATAATAGTACTATCGATGGACGCATCGATGTATCTACCGTACTCCCTATGCTAGGATGAACTCCATTGATCTGGGATCAGTATGAGTAGTTTGAGACACTCTCTTGTGATATTGATCTGGGATCAATAAAAATGACTTCGGGCCAGTAAGAGTGATGTGACATACTCTCTTCAGATGAAACTGACTTCGGGTCAGTAGAGAATGTTATGAGACATTCTCGATCAATTCTTCTTCTTCATGGTTCAGCAGAGCAGAGCAGTGCAGGGCACTAATGGCAGAGATAGTATAGTCAGACATATGGATCAGCAGATGGAGTTCTCCCTAGTTGAGAGGGAGTGTTAAAATTGGCAACTAGGGCCAAACTCCATGTGGGTCATCTTATTAATGGAAGCTGATATTTTTCTTGGATCCCTCTCATCGAGATGTGTAGGATTGATCTAAAGATCATCTAATTCTGATAAGTATTCATGGAGATATGAATTTATTTGTGTTATGGGACAATTCGTCAAGGTCGGTCAGCAACCAAATAAACTCCACTTGTGCTCAACATTTTAGTATAAATAGAGGTGACCTTCAAGTCATTTCAACACACTTGGAATCTCTTCCTCTCTACTTGTCTTTGGGTTTTAGTAGGAGGAGAGATCCTAAGGGATAATGCTGCCCTAATCGCAGAGGGCAAAAGCCAGAATTGTCGGGAACTTCCGGGAACAATTGGAACAACCATAATTGCCGGGAACTGTTGGGGACTGTCGGAACTGCTGGAATTGTCGGAACTGCCGGAATTGTTGGGAACTGTCGGGAACCGCCGGAACTGGCGGAACAACCGGAATTGCTAGGAACTGCTGGAACTGTCGGAACTGCTGGAACAATCAGAATTGCTGAGAACTGTCGAAATTGCCGGAACTACTGGAACAATCGGAATTGTCGGGAACTATCGGAACTGTCAGGAAAGCTCACACAGAGGGCAGAAGCCGGAACTGGCTGGAACAACCGGAATTGTCGAGAAGTGCCGGGAGAGCTGACGCAGAGGGCAGAAGCCGAAACTGCCGGAATAGCCCAAAAAGCTAACACAAAGGGCAAAAGCTAGAACTGTTGGGAACTGCCGAATAGCCGGGAAAGCTGACGCAGAGGGCGGAAGCTGAAATTGTCGGGAACAACTGGAACTATCGGGAACAGTCGGAACTGCTGAGAACTGCCGGAACTGTCGGGAATAGCCGAAACTGCCAGAATTGCCGGGAATTGCTGGAACAACAAGAGCATTTGTCTCTAAAGGAGATCTGCATGCAGGGGACAACTAACTAACATTGGGACAGCTGTATGGTACTTAGCAGCAAGTACACCAAGCATGCAATGTTACAACAAGCATGCAAGGGACAACAAACTAATATTGCAACAACAACATGATACTTAGTGCAGCAAGCATTTATTGGTACAACTAACATGCAAGGGATAGCTAGCATGCAACAGCAAGCATGCTAAGGACAACAAGCATGCTAGGACAACAAGCAAGCAAGGGACAACAAGCAAGGACAACAAGCAAGCAAGGTGCAACCAGCACATAGGTCAGTATGGCAACATGGTGCGGCAATGGCACATAATGCAGTATAGTGATGGCTACAATCATGATTAATGAAGCATGATGAGATGCAACATAGTGATGATGGGTGCAGCACGGTGAGGTGCAGCATGATAACGAAATGCAGCACAACGATTGGTGAAGCAGTCACCTTGGGGAATCAGTTGAAGCAACATTTCTTCAACTGATCTCATGTATCATCTTCTTAGAGATGATCTATGCTCTTATCTAGATAAGTCAAAGTGTTGACTTCTGTTGTAAATGTACTATATCTCTCTCTCTCTCTGCTGAACTATTGAAGAACATATAAGAAGAATTGATCAGGGGTTTCCCCACATTGGGGTTTGTCCCTGGCTAGCGCCACATCTTGTGTCCTCTTGTCTTGGCTTGTCTTCTGTGATTTATGTTTATGTTCTATCTGCAGTTTACTTTAATGTTGATGTGATTGCTAATTTGGAAAAGATATTGAGCTAACTGTGAAAATTGAAATAAATTTCTCTAAGCATAGAACATACCTAAAATTAACACATTTTAACGATGCAAAGGTTCTAAGGTTGTCGGGGATGAGGACCTGTCGTGGGTTGACGCGGCTCGACAGGGAGCAGGAGACCAGCGGGGGACCTGTGGTTGACGCGGCTTGCTTGTCGTTTGTTGGGAGAAGGTGACACGGTGACAGGTTATGGTGGGCGGATGAGATGCTTGACCAACGGGAGAGTCGGTACAGGGGATGGACGCAACGGGTGTGAACTTGGTGGTATAGTTGAGAAGGACGCAACGGACAGTGGGTTGGCAAGGAACGAATGAACGATGACAGCAGAGGGGAGATACGCATGTGTGGGGACAAAGATGAATAACGAACAACGGTAGAAGTGGAGGATGACGAACTGGATTTGATACCACTGGTACGAGGAATTCTTGCTCACTGGAATTTTACTAATTGAAGACACATTATGTGTAAAACAATATATATTTTATTATTCAATATTCGAAGATGATTTACAAGCACTTGGGCGGTTCTCCTTTATAGGAGTTGATTGGCCACAAGGCTAAAGATACTTCTTTTGACATAAGTGCCCTTTCAAAACTAATTGGGCAACTTAACTAATTTAATTAATTTATTAATTATTAATTAATATTTATCCATTATTATGCTATTATTTATTTTATTATATATAGATATAGTTATGAATATTTTATTCACAACACCCACTCCTTTGGGTGCTAAACCCCCACACTTGGGTTCTTAGCCCTCAAGTGACTTTGTGATGCCAATTCCTCCACAATCCTATCCCCTAGGGTTTGGAGTACCTCCCAAGCTACTAATCTCAACGCGAAGACATCTGGCATAATATCGGCTACACTAGTGGTTGTCAGGGGCTAGGGGCTACCAGCTGAAGAAAAATCTAGGAGAAAAATTCTCATATGGGGTCACCCACTAGTGGTGGGTAACAAAGTATATTTAGGTTGTGGATATCAATCGCAATATGAACCTCCTTATGGTGGATCTAGCAAGCATGTTTGGAATAAGAGAAGATGGAGGTTCGAACTCAGAGGTGAGATTAGAGGGAAAGTTTAGGGATCATGAAGACCCTAAAAACAAGTCAATGAAAAGACTCGAGGAGGAGAAACTTAGTTTGAGTTGCATTACCCATTCAGAGTCCTTGTTCAAGATGGAAGAGGAGGTCGACATCAAGCCATATCAAGGTGAGATTGATGCCCTGAAATTGAACCATTGGTTGTGCAATTAGAAGTATATTTTATAGTTCATCACATAAATGAGGAGAAAAAAATATCATTTGCCAGGTTAAAGGTAGTGTGCCATTACCTACTTGATGGGAAATCCATATAAAGACACTTAGGTTGGAGTGTGACCCCCTAGTAACTAAGTGGGAGGGCTTTAAAACCCTTTTAAAGTCCCCTTTCTAACTTATCAAGTATGTAGAGGACCAATGGATTTGATGGCACTACTATAGGAAGAGGCAAGGACAAAGTGTACAAGAGTACACTGTTGAATTCATGAAGATGACCATCATGCCATTGAAGGAAATGTAAGTCGGCTAAAATAAGACAGTGATCTCCTTATATGAAACGACGGCTTAGCTTAAAGGTTCTCATGTTGGCCTACCATACCAACGCTAGTCTCTATATATAAGAAGTGACTTCGCATTACAAGAAACAAGTCTTCGGATCATCTCTGAGTATACAACGAAGAAGTGAAAACGCAGTACAGTGAATGAAGGTGACATAGCTCTTGGTGAAGTTTGTCTTATATATATATATATTAATATATATAATATATATAATATATATCAACGCTCTTGGTGGAAGTCTGTCTCGCGATTATCATAGCGAAGAAGAAAAAGACTGTCACAAGACAGTGCAATGAAAGCAAAGGACTATCATGGTGGAGCCAAGAACTGTGGTAGTCGAGGAAGAGAAGTTGAGGACTGTAACAAGACAACGAAGGTATAAGGAGACCAAAATTTGGAGGTGTACAGTGACGTAAAGACAAGTGCGAAGATTGAACACTGTGGTTTGAAGGCCGAACAATGCAGGGGATAATGACAGGCATCTTGGAGGTAATTTTTAGTTAAGTGATTTTGTCAAGGGTCTTGGCAGTCATCAACTAAACATCTACAAGAAGAGATTGAAGGGTTTCCCTCTCAAGAGGAGAGGTTTGAGCCCTGGCTTGAAAGCCTAAACATTGTGTCACTGTCTTATTGATTTGGTTGCTATTTGATGTATGGAACACACACTGTAATAAGGAACTAAGATAATAAGATGTACACAAGTAGTAATCAAGTAAAAGAATTTTGAAATAAAACATACCCTCCCTAAATTCTCAACATGGTTTCAGAGCTATGGTTCAGTCAAGGGCATCTAAGTGTCATTTATGAAGGCTATCTCAGAAAGGATCAGTTACTTAACACTATCTCAAACATCTTTTCATTGTCTCATCATAAGATCACAGTTCAGAGAAAGGTTACAGTGCTACATCATGGTGTCACAATGTTGGTACCTCAAGCACTGAACTATCATCTCCATATTGGATTCTCCCCACTGTCTCTGCCTCAGGGAGCTTGAAAAAAATCTCAGTGAACTTATGAAATCATAATGAGCAGTGTCGGTGAAGTCTCAAAGTCATCACACTAACAAGTTGTTTTGGATTCAGTCATCTCTATGTTCTCGGTGATCCTAGACAAGGAGGTCTATGTTCACAATCACCTCCCTTATTGTCTCAAGAATATATACTTAAGTCCAAGACTTTGGAAGTCTCAATGTTGACTTGAAATCACAGTAAGAAGGTTTAGTTCTCCTTTTCATCTTGGTGCCAAATTACATTATACGAAGTGTTAATAGTATATGAAGTATCAACTTCGGTAATTATAGTCATGCACTCAACTTCAGTTATCAACTCCTGTTCAGTTTGATAGAGTATATCAGTGTCATTCCTGGGATTCTCACTTCTTGATCATTGAAACTCTTCTATGCAATAAAAGACAGTCTCGACATAAATTATAGTCTTAGGTGTATACCTCTCACAATCCATGTTATACCACTGTCTCAATCTAGTCGCTGCAACAAGGCAGTTTCAGTGATAAGACAGTCTCTCTATACGGTGCTACCCACAACTTAGTTATCTATGTTATTCGGTGACAAGTTCGGGCTCACAACACAGTGCCTCTCTACACAACTCGTATGTACAGTGCTCATAGTAATCACTGTCTCGGTACAATATCATAACAATATACTTGTCACAGTCTCATATCTTGTCTATGAACATGATCTCAATAGCATGGTGCTCAGATTAGAATATAAGTCTCTCTATATCACTACCATAGTTTGGATAATGCTCGATATAGGTGTTTGCTGATGCACTCCTAGGAATACTGAGTTTGATAAAGTCCACTTGTGGGATAGCAATATCTCTAGCATGTAAACAATGTGTTCAAATATAGGAGTCAAAGGTACCTTGAAGATGAATTAGGAGTTAAGATGATCTTAAGGTCACAAAGCAGTTTCGGTGATGTCAAGATCACAAATGTCATGCTATGGTGCTATAAGGTCTCCATGAAAGTCTTGATAAAAGGATACTAGTGGTTTATGATGGGAAACTTAAGCAAAGGAAGCATCAAGGTAAAGATCTCCTCTTCACATGCCAAATGAGTATCTTTCATGTTTAATCAATTTTTGGTTTAATGACTTTGTTTTGCAAGGAAATAGAAATACTGGAGGATAGTCATAGTCCTCATGAAAAGGTCCTTGCATAAAATGAGGAGGATAGTCTTAGTCCTCATAAATGAGCGAAGTCGTTGAATAAGGTCTCCTTTGAATTCATAGGGTAGACATTAGGGAAGCTAGTAAAGGAATTACGAATATTATAAGAGAAGTATGGTTCTTAAAAGGATATTGATAATAGGAAAAGAAATTCATGTCACTGGATAGGATGGAATGAGTTGAATGAAGCCCATGGTAAGAGGGAGTAGAATTCTTTAAGTTAGCCTCTCTCTATAAGTCTCTTTTTGGGCTCCTAGATCTTGCATAGAATGTGACTACAAAATATTATAGGATGTGGTGTGACATCATGGAAGTATTAGATACAAGATCGCGTGACATCATCACGAGGGTGACTAGATTCACAAGGATAAGTAAGATACCTCTGTCAACAACTTCGGGTTTCTATGAAAGAAGGCAAGTTGTAGGCAACAACTTCACAAAACTCAAACATTTGAAGAAGACTCATCATGCAACAAAAGGGAACCATCTGCTAGATAGGGATCTTTAAGATCCTCAAGATTCTCTGATGGAATCTTCACTAGAAGATTCATCGATTTAGGGATGAAGCAAGTGTTTCAATAGGAACACCAACTTATGGAGTTCATGGATGATGATATGATGGCATAAGCGCAGTTCAAGGAGTTGAAGATCTTTCAATCAAGAAAGCTACTGAAAGAAGCCAGGATGATCTAAAGGTAACATGGATCACTAAGAAGCATGATTAAGGAAATAAGATCTCCTCCTTGGTAAGAACGCTGGAAATCATAAGTCACACTAGATGAAATCAAAATAATAGGTTCTCATATGAAGTATGAGATGGCTAACTATAATCAAGGAACTTAGATTGGAGGTTGTTGGAAGGATACATGTGATGAAAGGAAGAGATCATGAAGATATGCAACCATGAAGAAACAATCAACATACAAGGAAAACCAAGAAGAGTTGACTAGTAAGATTTCCTGGAAAGATATGAAGTCTCTGATGAAAGTCTGGAAGAGATAGAGACCCTTGATGATGAATAACCTGGGGAGATGTGTCAACATGTATGAAGGATGTTGATACCTACAAAAAGATGTCATGATGAAGAACCATCTCGAAAGGTACGATTTGATTTAATATTATGTTTTGATTTCTTGAATAATATCTGGGTAATGTAGGGATACTCGAACAAGAGTTGGAAATACAAGTACAACTAGCATTCATGTGGTGGATGGAAGAAGCATGATGAGAAAGAAATAGTCATATAACGAAGGTTCCAAATATGAAGAAGGCCACTTTCCTTGAAGAAAGAAATGACATGATTAACTAAGGAGGAAAGTGATCGATCATTGTTTCCCTACAAGGAAGAAGCTCCACTGATTTTTCATGACATCAAGGAGAGAAGTTGATCAAGCATTTGAAGGACCCAGTAAGAAGAAGTTGTTGATGTATAGAAGAGTCCCTAGCTCAGAGGGAGCTCTAACAAATCCTTGATCAAGAGGGAGCTTGGATTGGATCACCCCTGATTAAAAAGGAATGACAATTGTATTTTTTCTATTTCATGTGTGATGCACTAGGCCAAGACTAACAACTGTAAGTCTAGGTGAAGGCCATGAAGAAAAATGTAAACACATGATATCCTCCCTAGTTAAGAGGGAGAGATAGACACAACATTCTTATATTCACTTTCGAAGAAAGAATGGAGGATTGGGTAATGCTTTGACATTCGATTCTCTTTGAGGATGTGTAGGGCATCCAAGATAAGAGTAGGCAAGAGGACTGATATTCTTTGAGGGCTGGGAACCCAAGATAAGATTAGTCCTAGAAGGTCATACTCAGTGAACACCCAGGTGGGTATGTACCTTGAGAGACAATGATGAAGGTGTCTATAATCATTGGTCTCTCCGACATGCTTTGATCTATTGGGAGATAGAGATGTTAGTCAAGGCCTTACTATGTGACAATGTTGGTTATAATGATGCTATACAAATGGATTACTAGTCTGACTCTTCTTATAAGATATCTTTAGTGTTGAGAATAGCCATGTACCATCTAATGAATACCTCCCTAGTTAAGAGGGAGTTGAAGGAAATGTAAATAGGTTCGGTTTTCATTATGAGTTGTAATTATAATATTATATAAGAGATGAAACAAATGAAATATTATTCCTTGCATCATGGGTTTCATGAGCAAGATGTGTTTACCATAGGTCAAAGACTTCTTCTTGTTGTCTTTAGGATTTATTATCTTAACATAAGTATTATAAAAGTCATGATGTCAAAGATCTATGCTCCAAAATGAATGTCACTATTCCCCTTGCAAGTCTGCTAAAATAAGACAGTGATCTCCTTAGATGAAATGACGACTCAGCTCGAAGGTTCTCATGTCGGCCTATCATACCAACACTGGTCTCTATATATAAGAAGTGACTTCGTATTACAAGAAACAAGTCTTCGGATCATCTCTCAGTATACAATTAAGAAGTGAAAATGCAATACAATGAACAAAGGTGACATATAGCTCTCGGTGAAGTCTGTCTCATATATTTATATCAACACTCTTGGTGGAAGTTTGCCTCGTGATCATCATAGCGAAGAAGAAAGAGATTGTCACAAGACAGTGCAATGAAAGCAAAGGACTATCATGGTGGAGCAAAGAACTATGGCAACCGAGGAAAAGAAATCGAGGACTGTAACAAGACAACGAAGGTATAAGGAGATTGAAGTCTGAAGGTGTATAGTGACATAAAGACAAGTGCGAAGATCGAAGATTGTGGTTTGAAGGCCGGATAGTGTAGGGGATAGTAACAAGCATCTTGGAGGTAATCTTGAGTTAAGTAATTTTGTCAAGGGTCTTGGTATTCATCAACTAAACATCTATAAGAAGAGATTGAAGGGTTTTCCTCTCACGAGGAGAGATTTTAGCCCTGGCTTGAAAGCCTAAACATTGTGTCATTGTCTTATTGATTTGGTTGTTATTTGATGTATGGAACACAAATTGTAATAAGGAACTAAGATAATAAGATGTACACAAGTAGTAATCAAGTAAGATAATTTTGAAATAAAACATGTCCTCCCCCTAAATTCTCAATGTTAGTGTCTATGAGTCACCAGTGATCAAATTTACTCTTTCCATGTGGTTGATAGGGTTATTAGGTCAAATTCTTATATTTTCAAATAAATTTTCAAATAAAATTTGATCATTGGTCAGTGTCCAGGTCATTTTTACTCCCTCCATATTCAAGGTCATAAATTGCCATTATGTTCATATCATCATTCCTTGGAATAGGTCATCAAAGAGTGCCTTGGTCATCATATCATTATCATGCATACTGCGAATGTTTAAAGGTCCAAATCATGGTTTTAGATATCCATTTGGTGTCATTCTTAGGTCATATCATCAAAACCATTTAGGAGTCATGTCACCACAAGAGTCACCATCTAGGCCTCAAGAGGTTGGCTCATCAAGTAGGCCATCAGTGACAAAGACTTGCAACAGTGGCAAAAGACTAGTGTTTTCTCTTGAGAGAGTTGACATGCCTAGACCTAGAACTAAGGTTCATGCTAAACTGCAACTTAGGATGACTATCAGTGAGGAAAGAGTCCAACCCAACATTATGATACTAGAGATGTCAGGTGGAGGAAATGATGCACTAGAGCATAATGAAGAGTAGGGACCTATTGAGTTTGACATGGTTGACCTAGCCCAACATGAGGAAAAAACAGCTGAAGAGATAATCAGAGAGAAAGAGGCAGAAATTAGAGAACTTAATGATGACTTGGCCAAAGCAAACTTCATGGTGTCATTTTTGCAGCAGGACAATAGGTAGCTCAAGGTAAATTTGTTGTTGCAAAGTAAGCCTAAAAGAGATCATGCTTCATCCAACAAAGCAGATTTGGAGGTAGAGTTGGAGAAAGACAAGGAGTTTTGGCTTGGGTCAATCAATGAACACCTGGAGAAGCTCTCGAGGAAGGCAAACAAAGCCCCAAACCTCTAGAGACACATGGCTATACACTATTACACTAGGAACTAGATTTCCAAAATTAGGTGTAGAAAAATGAAAAGGAGACTTAAGAAAACCCTAATCAAGCTAAAGAAGAGGGACAACTTGGATTTTCTTGCTGATGCATCTCTAGTTGTCTAGGCCATCACTGAGAGATGCTAAGAATGAAGTTTCAAAAAATTTTGAGAAATTTTGGTCAATTTTGAATTCTGGGTTAATTCTGGCAATTTCAATTGTGCAGAAGCGCAACGCTTTTCCTCAGAGTCTCCAAATGACAAGTGGCTCACATGATTGGATGGGTCTTGACCTCTACAACACAGGTATGTGCTTGGTTTGGCATGTCAACTCTTAATTTTGTCAGAAAGGGTCAAAAACATGTTGTTTTACACCCTTCTGCCACTATTTTCAGGCAGATGATGCGCTTTTGGGAGTACCTTTGGGAGATTTCATTTTAAGGTGGCTTGGATGAAATGTTTTTTCGTTTAAAGGTTCTAAGGTATAGAGGACATCTAGGGCTATCACCACCAGGTTTCAGTTCATATTAAAGATCAAGAAAAGTAATCCAAAATGGCTCTACAACAAGGGCACTGCATTTCTGATAATAGGCGTTGTGTTTCTGACAAGGGCACTACATTTCTGTGAAAGAGGCAAATTTTCAAATTTTTCTCAGTCAAAGTCAATGCCATTTGATGTAATTTGTCCTACAAGGAGTTTAAATGATATAACTAAGTGTCATAATGATGGTTAAAGTTATCTCATGTAAAGTTTATGGTTATTAATGCTTGTAAAGTCAACTAAGTTAGTTTTAGGTTAAACAAGGAGTTGGTTTCTAAGCTCCCTAGTTTTAGGTATGATTAGAGATTTTGATGTAAACAATTCCTATGATGATCGATTCGACCCTTGAGAGGGGGAAGTAGTTTTTCATCTATATGTAGTTGGTTTCAAGTGAAATCTAGGGTTGGACATTTGAGAGTGAAAGTCATGGAGCTAGTGTACACTTTGCAGGAATATACAAGCAGTTGCAACTATTATCTTGGGATTCTTGTGGTATGCTTTTGTCAGAGTATTTTTCCTTTGTTTTATCATAAAATTGAATATATATTTCTCCTTATTACCATATCTATGCTTTCTTGTGATCATCTCATAGGTGTTTAACAAAATTCGTAAGTTTTATGCTCTGTTCTGATGAGATTTTCATGTTATGTGTTCTTTCTTCTAATAAATGAATTCGTAAGTTTATGCTCATTTTGATCCTTCCTTATTTCAACCCTATACCACAATGACAACTCCAATATGTCACTAATCATACCTACCTTGCCCCATTGTATCTCTGCATCTGATCTTTAGAAACCCTGACCTAGTTCCTAGACCTATGACTCTGGTCCAGCAAACCCTAAATCAAACCCTAGTGAGCTAAATATGTAGCCTAAGATATGTTTTCCTTCCTAGCCATTTGTTTTCGCTGTGAGATTCTTGAGAGATCCCTCTCTAATTTGGTAGAGCTAGCTACCAAATCTAAAGATTAGTTTGAGGTTCCCTCTGTCGGTCTCCTTTCTCAGCCTTGGGACACTAAGGAGTGCTAACACTCAACACATGCTGGGTATCTCTTCTGAGGGCTTGTTACTGCTCAAACTAGCATGGGACCTAAGGGGGATCTCTAAAGGGCAAATGCTATGCCAAGGGCAACAAATGGAGACTTAGCCCACTGTCACCTCAGCTAAGGCTCCTTTCTATTTATGAACTTTCACCGATGGGAGGAGACCTGGTATGTATGGAGTCACCGATGAAGGATAAGTCAATGGATATGATGCTATACAGATGGGTTACCAATTTGACTCTTCTTATGAGAAATTCTTCAGATTGAGAATGACCAAGTACCATTATGAATACCTCCCTAGTTAAGGAGGAGTGTTGAAAAGTAACTAGGTTCGATCTTCATAATGATGTGTAATTGTGGTTTTATGTAAATTGATGAAAAGAAGAAAAATAAGCTTATTATTGTAATGCTTGTCTCATGGGTTTCATGAGAAAGGAATTTTATTTTTAGTATGACTCCCATTGTGAGTCCTTAGGATTGGTCATAAAGTCAAATTGGGTCAATGCCATGTATGAAGGACCCTCTTGGGCATGTTACACATTTGTACGAGTTATTAAATAAGTACAAAAGCCCTCCAAGAAAATCACAAGACCACTCCTGCAAGTCGGCTTCAATATTGAATTATTATCTCCTCCAAAGAGACATGTCAACTCAAGCTCTTTCATGTTGGATAATTATAGAGGCAAACCACTATAAATAGGTAGCTCGGCCTAAGTTCAGAGCAAAGAATTTCAAAGATAATTCGTTCTAGTTCTGAAGTGAACAAGAAGTGTGAAAATCAGCAAAAGGGTCTAGAAAACAATCCTAATAACCAATGAAATGAAGCAAAGGTAGAGCAAGATCTATGGTAATATTTGGATCTGTTTTAGGGCTTATTTTGAGACACATGTGCAAAGAAAGAGGAGGGCTATTGCTGCAGTAAGAACCAATCCACTTAGGAAGACAAGTTGGAAGAAGTTCGAGTCTAGAAGGGAGGCCAAAACAAGAGTTGGAAAAAGGTAAAGTCTAGAAGGAAGGTCGAGATAAGAAGACGGTCAAGTCCAGAAGGGAGGCTGAAGGTTTGAAGCAGGAGGTCGAAGTGGAGAGGAGCTGAGAAAAGGAAAGAAGCAGAAGGTTGACTATGGATCTCATCAAGGGAGCTTTTGTCTTGGTCTTGGAGTGGCAAGTAGTTCAAGGGTCTTGGTTTTTGTATTCATCAATTGGAATCTCTATAAGAAGAAGAATTTGCTCACGTTTTTCTGTCAAAGAGTGAGAGGTTTTGGCCCCGGCTGATAACCTATATTTTGTGTCTCCTGTCTCTTTATGGTTTATACATTGGTAGTTGTTTGATGAAGAAGAAATTTAGTAACCTGAGTAAAAGAAGATCCTAATCTAAAGAAGTAAAAAACACTCACAAGTAGGTACTAATAGAAGAGAAATCACATAATTGCTATGCCCTAGATTTCTCAAGACCTTTGAGATATTCTTTCAATTCGGGGATTCCTTCTACTATAGAACTTAGAGTTGGTGTTGGAATTTCTAAGTCTAACCCGTTAGAAACCCTTCATGTACTTTTTGATTTATTCCTACCTACTTGTTCTGTTAATTAACAAGTTATTTACCATGTAAATACTGGAAATAAATACAAGTACATGCTCAACACATTACAGATCATCAACTGAAGGAAACAGAAACAAGCACACAAGTGACACCATTGTTTTTGGACTAATGTCCTCGGGAAAACCCAATGTGGAAAAATCGGTGTAGCTATCTGAGGGTTTGATTATTATGCAGTTTCTAAATACAATCTAGGTGCCAAAACCGGCTCACCCAACAAAGAATAATCTCGGGAGTAGTACCTCTGTACTCGTAAGTAGATATTCTGGCTGAAACCCCAGATAAACACTCTGACTGGTCCCAGCTCTAGTTTGCCCCACGAAAATCCCAACGTCTGCCTCTAGGGACTGCGTCAGCCCTCCCTGGCCCAACATTAGCCCAACGTTAGCCCAATAACCCTTGCGTCAACCTCTGGAGGCATTACATCAGCCTCTAGAGCCTCTGCATCACCCACATTGGCTCTTTGAGGCACTGTGCAACTCCTGGTTGCCTTTGCATGGGCCCTAACTGGCTCTGTGTCCCTCTCTTGCAGCTTTTGCACTTATTCTCCCTGTACCCTCTATGCCTCTCTCCTTCTGTATTCATTGCCCCTCGCTTCTGATCATCGATTCTATCTCTCTTAGCAATCCTTGCTCTAGAGAATAGAATGATTGATCACTCTGGTGTATTCTCCAACTGACCCTCAAGCCTCCTGTTATACTTTTCTCGTTGGTCTATCAACGACCGAGATTAAATCTCTAATCAACGGCGAAGATTAGATTTGGCTTGATCCATGATTGTTGGAACATTCTAAACCAGTTTTATATTAATACCCATTAATATTTTTTTTCTCGTTCCCTCTCTTGCAGCTTTTGCACTTATTCTCCCTGTACCCTCTATGCCTCTCTCCTTCTGTATTCATTGCCCCTCGCTTCTGATCACCGATTCTATCTCTCTTAGCAATCCTTGCTCTAGAGAATAGAATGATTGATCACTCTGGTGTATTCTCCAACTGACCCTCAAGCCTCCTGTTATACTTTTCTCGTTGGTCTATCAATGACCGAGATTAAATCTCTAATCAACGGCGAAGATTAGATTTGGCTTGATCCATGATTGTTGGAACATTCTAAACCAGTTTTATATTAATACCCATTAATATTTTTTTTCTCGTAAGTTTAGAATCTGCCCAAACCCTTTATGGGTTTTGGAAATCTCATGTTCTTTAGCCTCTCCATCAATTTTCATGGCTAGATCACACCCGATGCTACCCCAAATCAACACTCCCTCTTAGCTAGGTTTGTGCTCTAGTAATACTCCACATTGAGCATTACCCTAATCATCCGGCACTGGTCCCTGTGCTGATGCTAGGCCTCCCCGCCTAACATCCTCTGCACTGCTGCCCATAGCCATGCCACTGCCACTGCTACATTCGTACGACAACTCCCTTTGCATCCGTGCTGCTGTTGGTCCATCCTCCCAACACTGCATCTGCACTGCATCCCCCTCTCATCATCTTGCATCGTGCTACTGCATACTGCTATTGCACTGCAACTCAGTTACTGAGAAGTAAGTAACTGATCCACCCAACTCTGACATCCCTGTCAGGCTAGAAACACTTTCGATGTTGAAGCTCCCTCTGCCGCTAACAAGTGCTCCCTCTACTGACCTCTACGTTGCTGCATCAACTCCATGCATCTCGCACCGTTGAACACCTCTCTGTGCCATCCTGCACTGGTGCAACATTCTCGTGCCTCTTGCACTGTTGCAGCATGTTAGCCTCACGCTATCTAGGGACTCCTGCACTGAAGCACTCTCTGCCGCTTCATCCACATCCATCTCTATCGACATTCGCAAGTCCTGCTACTCTTTGGGGCTCCCGTAGCAAGGTATGATCCAAGAGGTTGGGTACCTCAAGGATCCTGTCCCTCATCGCCTGTAGTCCTCTGGACTATAGCTTGAAGTCTCCCCACTTCTTCTCAAGTGGTACATGAGCACTCATGGCACAATCGTCATCCTCCTCGAATTCTTCCTCCACCCTCGCTGGCGCTGCCTTGGAATTAAAAGCCTCTCCCTTGTTCTTCTTCCTCGAACACTGTTTCGCAAAATGACCTAGGTCCCCACAATGGAAGCACTTGAGCTTGGAGAGGTCCTTCTTCTTCCCCTTTTCCTACTTCCTCGTAGATGCTAGAGCCGCATCCTCTTCTTTTTCCTTCTTGATTCTGACCCCTTTGCTGCTACTCGCTACCTTGGTTAGCCGTCTGATTTCTTCTTGTCGAATAGCTGCCCACAGTTCTTCCCAATTTGGAAGACTCGTCTTGCCCAGTATGCTGTCGACAAATACCTCCCAATCCTCGGAAACTGAGTTCAATGCGGTCCTCACCATTAATTCCTCATCTGTCGTGGCCCTTATGGAAGTTAGTTGGTCACGAATCTCCTTTAAGCAACTAAGGAAGACATCTATTTGCTCTCCCTTCTGCATCTAGTATGCCCTTAGCTGATTCTCCAGGAGCATCTTCCTTTGCACAGAGGTATGCTGGTACAATGTCTTCAAGGCATCATACAGCTCCTTTGTTGTTTCCTTCTCGGCAATATGTGGTACCACACGATCCTTGACCCCATCAAGGATCATGCACTTAGCCTTCACCATTGCCTCCTACTTGTCGTTATCAGCTGGGTCAACTAGGATATCTATCATCCTCAAGGTGAAGTGCTTGACACGATTCTTGTCTAAAACGGATAAGATTCTGTCCTTCCAGACTAAGAAGTTTGAGGTTCCGTCCAATCTGCCGTGGTCTCTTACCCCGTTCACTGCCATCTCGTTGCTCCTCTACTTCCCTCTTGGAAGTTCTTGGTGTGACTCCCTCTGAGTCTCGATTTCCCTCCTGGAAACCCTTATGCCAATGTCGAGATGCCCCCACTCCGATTGCTAGTGCAACTGTACCACTGATCCGGATTTCTCAGCTAGAAATCCTCTGTAGCAACTCCCTCCTCCTTGGCCTTACCCTGTTAGGTACTTTTCTGACTGCAATACCCCACCAACTCCACTCTGCAACTTCCTCATAGCCTCCTAAACCCCAACAAACTAAAGGTTAGAGCTCCTAGTGCAATCCCAGCACTGGAAAATCAGCTTCCTCAGCCAACTGCGTCAGCCCTCCTGGGCTCTGCGTGAGCTTGTCTTTGCCTCCCTTAGCCTCTGCGTGCCTCTTTTTGTCTTGAACTTGATGACGCAGGTATTGCGTCACACCTTCCTTGCTACTTCTCTGCTAGGAACAACTTCTATCACTCGGGATAGTTGTTTTCTGTTGTTGTTGCTCTGCTCGGCTGATGTCCTCAGTTCTCCCGTGATTTGAACCATGCTCTGATACCATGTTGGAATTTCTAAGTCTAACCTATTAGAAACCCTTCATGTACTTTTTGATTTATTCCCACCTACTTGTTCTGTTAATTAAAAAGTTATTTACCATGTAAATATTGGAAATAAATACAAGTACATGCTCAATACATTACAGATCATCAACTGAAGGAAACATAAACAAGCACACAGGTGACACCGTTGTTTTTGGACTAATGTCCCTAGAAAAACCCAATGTGGGAAAACCGGTGCAGCTATTTGAGGGTTTGATTATTATGTAGTTTTTGAATACAATCTGGGTGCCAAAATCGACTCACCCAACAGAGAATAATCTTGGTAGTAGTACCTCTCTACTCGGAAGCAGATATTCCGGCTAAAACCTTGGATAAACACTCTGACAACTCCCAACTCCAGTCTGCCCCATGAAAACCCTAGAATCTGCCTCTAGGGATTGCGTCAGCCCTTCTTGGCCTAGCGTCAGCTCAATAACCCCTGTGTCAACCTCTGGAGGCACTGCGTCAGCCTATAGAGCCTCTGCGTCACCCACGCTGGCTCTCTGAGGCACTGCGCAACTCCTGGCTGCCTCTATGTGGGCCGTAGCTGGCTCTGCGTGAGCCTTTGGCTGGCTCTGTGTCCCTCTCTCGCGGCTTCTGCATTAATTCTCCCGGTACCTCTCTGCTTCTCTGCTTCTGTATTCACTACCCCTCGCTGCTGATCACTGATTCTATCTCTCTTAGCAAACCTCACTCTAGGGAATAGAATGACTGATCACTCTGGTGTATTCTCCAATTGATCCTCAATCCCCCTGTTATACTTTTCTCGTTTGTCCACCAACAATCGAGATTAAATCTCTAATCAACGGATTAGATTTGGCTTGATCCATGACTTTTGGAACATTCTAACCCAATTTTATATTAATACCCATTAATATTTTATTTTTCCTAAGTTTAGAATCTGCCCAAACCCTTTCTGGGTGTTGGAGATCTTATGTGCTTTAGCCTCTCCACCAATTTTCATGGCTAGAGCACATCCGATGCTACCCCAAACCAACAGTTGGAAGGATTTTGAAATGAATATGGCCAAATCTTCTATGCCAGAGTTCACATGGGCTGATCTCAATGTGAACCAAAGCTTGTGCAAGAGGAGATATCAACCTGTAAAGGCCTCCTACACGAATACTAGTTACTCTAGCATTCTCTATGCTTGAGTTCTTTCTCCATGCTACAACTCTTTCATCAATGAAAGCTACTGTATCACCGTTATCGTATAAACTTGAAATAGAAAGTAAGTTCTTATGCTAACCTGGAACAAATAGGATGTTGTTGAGATGAATGTTGCTTCTATTTTCCAGTTCTATAGAGGTAGATCCAATTCCTCTTACATGATAGCTCTTATTATCTCCAAGTTCCACTGGGTAAGGAGATTTTCCCTTTAATAATGTCTTTAGTTGTTTGTGATGACAAGTCATGTGTCTAGATGCACCACTATCGAATGCCCAAATGTTCTCTTGGAATGTGTTAGTGAGTGCTGAGAAGAGTCCTTCATCCTTTATCTTGGTTCCTTCCTTCTTTGTAGTGAATAGAAGATTCCATGCTTCCTTGATGCCTCTTTTGAGATGGCTTGCTACCTCTGGACACTTCTTGAAGAGTTTCCTGAATGCAGTAGAGATCTTCAGAATGTCCTTAGTCAACCTTAGCTTTGATACCATGTTAAGAAATCTATAGGGCAATGATTATAGTGAGAAATCTAAAGTTCATGTACTTTAGAGACAAGCTGGGGTTCGCTGATATCACCCATCTCATTGGGGGAGGAGTGTTGATTTGTCTCCAACATGGATGGACATTCTCCTAGAAGGGAGAATGGGTTTCGGGAGAATGGGTCCAAGCGACTTAGAGGGCTCAACATGCAGTGTTGGATGAGTCTCTATTGGAGGACGACCTTGATCACACACTAGAAATGGTGGAGTGAGGTATTGGAACCTAATCACACACCAGGCATGGTGGAGTGAGGTCCTTTAGTATCTAGACCCTGATCACACAGTAGAATGGTGGAGTGAGGTCTTGGACGTTGATCACACACCAGACATGGTGGAGTGAGGTCCTTCAACATCTCGACCCTGATCACACATTGGAAGGGTGGAGTGAGGTCCTTCAACATCTCGACCCTGATCACACACTAGAAGGGTGGAGTGAGGTCTTGGACCTTGATCACACACCGGGTAGGGTGGAGTGAGGTTTGGTTCAACATCTAGGTTTGATCACCAACTAGGAAGGGGTTGAGTGAGGCCTTGGCCTAAAGTGCTCACAAGGAAGGGTGAGCGAGTGCTTACTATTTGAGGGTCCCAACATTTTGGCCTAGGTGGTGTCCATGGCTTTCAAGGACCAATCACTCTGGAGGAGTCAGTCTTGAGATGCTGATGACATTCCCATGGGTTTGGTACTGCCTCGGATATGGCAGCTAGCAGATGCTGATGATAGATGATGATGCTGGTAATAATGGATAACCTTTTGTTAGAGAAATTTGTTCAATTTGAGGACATCTATAATATTGATTATGAATACCTCCCCTAGTTAAAAGGAGCGTTGAATTTGTAACTATGGTCGGTCTTCATAATGTACTTGTGGTCGCTTGATGTAATTAAATCTGTCATTGTAAAGCATATTTATAAATGCTTGAGTCAAAGGAAAATTTATTTTGAGTCAAAGTTTCATTGAGACTTCAAAGATGTAAATTTGAATTGTTAAAATGAAAAAATTGGCTCCAAAAGTGACAAGTTGGCCTCCCTCCAAGTTAAGTCGGCCCTGGTTCAGAGACATGTCCATTCACCCTAGACAAACTACTATATAAAGGCAATTCGAGCTCTTCATTTGGGCAATTTACATTTCTCTCATGATAATTTCTGGGCAAGTGAACATGGACAAAGAAAGACGAAGGAGGCTAAATTTTCTCTCCTATCTCTCTCTAGCAACTTGCACTTGTGAAGGAATCCCTCTCTCTACGACTCGCAGTTTCTGAGGCAACTATTGCAAGGTGCCAAAATTTTCTGAGTTACTGGGGCAATTGCTGCAGGGCTGAAATTTTGGGCAACTGGTATTGTAGGAGGGCCAAAATTCTGGAAGTGCAAGATCAAGAGCGAAGTGCAGGATCAAATTTGGGTGACTTGAATTGGAGGAGAAGATCAGTTTTGACCATATGTTGAGGTGTGTCTCTCATTGAACAAGAATAATTTCTCTATTGAAAAGGGTTTTGGGTTTTCCCCTGTAGTGGGTTTTCTTAGGGTAGATCTTGTCTCTCTTTTGTGTGTTGTGATTACTATTGTTCTATTGTTCTTTATTGTTGAATTTCTGAAGTATAATTGCTTAATGATATATTGGAACAAGTTAACAGAAAATCTACATCAAAAGTAATTATCAAAATTTTAGAAATATTGTGCTAATCCTAATTGCACTAGAAAATCAACAACCATGAGCCAATTCATGGTGGAACTAAGGGAGGTTCATTGGGTTACAACAAAGCACGTGCTCAGATATTTTCAGGACACAATAGGATATGGATTGCAGTACCTTGGAAGAGATGGTGTGAGGTTGTAGGGGTACTCAGTTGCAGATGGGGCAGACAATGATACAGATTGGAAGAGCACCTTTGGGTGTTGCTTTAATTTTGAGGTCAATAGTTATTCCTAGTTCTGTAGGAAATAGACCTCAGTAGCACTAAGTTCAGTTGAGGAAGAGTACATGGAAGCCAGTATAGCTAGTTGTGAAGCGATTTGACTTCGCAAGCTACTCATAGGATTGTTTGGTTAGAAGCTTGAGCCGATAATGATCCATTGTGATAACTAGAGTTTATCAAATTTTCAGAGAATCTAGTGTTTCACAATATGTCACCACTTCATCAGAGACAGTGTGCTGAAGGGAGTAGTGAAGCTCCAATATATTTCTACAAAGGAGAATGGAAGACATTTTCACCAAGTCCTTGGTGAAGGGAAAGTTTTTCTGTTTTCGAGACAAGCTTGGAGTGGTAGAAATGCCTTACTTGCTAAGGAGTGTTAATGTTTGTAGCTTAGACAAGTATTTCCGTGAGGGTGTCTACTTATGGAAATCATCATTAAATGTATCCTATGTTTTATATAGAAGTTCACTTTATTAATTAGTTAATAATGTGAAATTTTCTTTTATTAATTAATTATAAAGTGAGCGTTTCTTTTATTAAAATGACTTTTAATTAAGAAGTGACTACAATGGGCCACTTAATGATTTAATCAAAAGAGTGACATTGATCTCACAGTTAAACCTTAATTGTTGAAAATTAGATTTTTGGCTCATGTCAAAGTTATAAAAGAAATGGGTAAAGGACAAAGACACACAGAGAGCATTCATTTCACAAGTCACATGAGTGAAGGGGAAAATTATACATTTGATTTTTAGCCATTAGCTAGGAGTTTTCATCATTGGTTTAGCAAGGAGAAGGCAACCAATCAACAAGAAGGAGAAGGGCAGCTATATAGCCTAGTAGAGTAGGTTGTACAATCATTTGTATAGATTCCATACAACTGTATGGATTCCGTACAACCATACCAATTGCAGGGCAGGCTACCACGATTTCTATGCAGACTATAATTTTTGGGTTTGTTGTTCGTTTGATTAAATTCTCATAACCATTTTTCCTTGCAAGGGAGCTCTTGTATGTTCTGAAGATATTTTTAAGTGATGAACTTATTAGAAAAGCATAAAAAAATTGTACACTGTGTGTGATTTCTTTTCTCATTTTTCATTGCATGCAAGAGTTAATAATACTAGCAAGTAACTAGATTTGATCTGTTTGCTTAGATTGCTGGTTTTATGATAATTTTACAGAGTCCTCCGCCAAAGACCGATCCTCTTGTTGGAGTTACAAGATTCAATAAGCAAAGACTTCACACTTGAATAAGTTAAAGGAGAATTTAGAGATTACATACCCTCCTTAATCCATTGGAGATGAATAGGAACAATATCTCCCTTGGCAATATATTCCCCCTTCTTCAAAGAATAGTTGTCCACTATGCTACATCCTCTTGAAGTGAGGTATTGTCCAATCCTCCTCTAGGAATATACAAGCCTAGTTTAGTTGCCTTTAAGCATGCTTTAACCCCATTCTCCTCTTATGAGCAATTAGTCAACCCCACCCTGCATAAATTTAATTATATGATAGATGACTACATCTCACAAAATCAACCACCTATGTCCCCTAAAGACATAGTGTAAATGTTCTAGATTCAAGGAACTAAAGCTTTTCAATTGAGGGAGTCCAAGTGTGAAAGATTGAACTTGAAAAGAGAGGATGGGGATGAATCATCCTTATGTCTAAATGGGGTAGAGGTATTGATGGGTAGGTGATCGAAGCTAGTCATATCCTTTAGTACATTTATTAATCAAACCTTCCTAGAGAAGACCACCCTATCTCATGGTTGATAGAAATGATCCAATCTTCCTTGTACTAAATCGAACCTCTATAATCTGAATCCTTTTTTGTTCAATTAGGGTTAATAAACACCTATAAAGTAACCTTGCAACAAGACCAAGCTTACTTCCATAAACCATAAACAACACTATGGAGACCACCATCTCTATATTCTTCCCACTCAAGCATTTTAACATCTCCACTTATAATCCACTCTGTAGCTACAAGGGCTGAAGCCATCCAATATCGAAGGGCACATTTATTCATACTTGTGTTGGGGCCCTCAAACATAACAAAAATCCACCAACATATCCTAATTCAATAGTATAAACCACATGCATCTATGAGAAGGGTCAAATCCATGTTGAATTATGAAGCTTGCCAGGAAAGAAGAAAGACCTAAAACAACGCCACCACTACCATGGGAGTGATCCAAAGTCCAATAGGTGCCCCGCCAACATAAATTCATTTGATATCATATCTCAAAACCAACAAACTTAACTTTTTGATTCCAAGATGCAAGAGATAGCTCCATTTGGGAATTAACCCCATTGTTAGGTCACTAAATCTATTGCTAGACATAAAACCACCCAATCTCAATGGGCATTTCTCAAGTGAGCACATAGTTGCATAGGCTAGGGTTGGGCTACCATTGAAGAAGGGGACTAGTGGCTACAATTTACATTAGATAAGGAATGAAGGTCTTTGGGGGGGGCAAGCAGTGAAGCACCACCCATTTTAGACATGCGGGTACCTACGGGTAAGGGCGAGTCTATGGCTGGGCTGGGTCACCTGCATAGAACCTGTGGTCTGGACTCAGATCCGGGGAGTTTTCCATAAGACCCGACTACCCGCATCAAACCTGCGGGTAGCCCATTAGACCCCTATCAGACTCTTATAGGACCTATCGGGCATGAAAACCCACAAACTGTCCAAAATTTCGATTTTTCTTTTTAATTTTTTTTCTTTTTTTTTGAAATGAGGCGGAGGGATAGGGAAATTGGAGGGGAAAAAATGCTTTATAAGCACCTCTCTACCTTCCATTTCTCATTCACTTGACATTTGAGTGTTTGGCTAATTTGTGTGAGTGTTGAGAGTGAAGCTAAAGGAGTCTGAAAGAGTCGTTGAGAAGGCTAAAGGAGGCTTCATCGAATCAAACTAAGCTTCAGCTAGGCTTCATGAACCTAATTAGAATGTTTTCGATGTATTCATTTTTGTTTTTAATTTTTTTAATGTTTGCAATTTTTTTATGTTTTGGGCTGCCTATGGTTGAGTTTCTCAGCCACACAACAACCTTGTGTGGTTGAGAAACTCAACCACATAGCGAAAAAAATTTGCAAATTAAAAAAAAAAAAAATTAAAACCAAAAAAAAGTTTAAATTTATTTTCTTTTCCAGATTTTGTCACCATGCCACCAAAGGGTTTCAGACAGTCTCGTTATCCAGCATGGGCACATGGTCAATGAATCATTGCTGGTAATGACCACAATATCAAGTGCAATTATTGCAATGCCACAATGCACGCAGGCATAAACAAGTTGAAATACCACCTAGCCAGAATTCTTGGGAATGGCGCGGGATGTTGTCCAAGTTGCCTTGATGAAGTCACTACTGAAATGGTAGTTTCTTTGGAATCCATTAAAGAAGCAAGTTCTAAGAGGGCAAGAAGGAAGGATGAAATTGTTGGGATAGGTAGACCTTCATCTCAGAGTGAAACACAGTTTCAAAATCCAGGTATTGGTAACTCCTCTTCAGGTGTTGTGGCAAACAAGAGTATAAACTCTTCTTTCTTCAGTTCTCGTACAACTCCAGGATCTCAACCAACCTTGGACAATTTCAATGAAAAGACGAGGAAGGAGGCAGATATGGTAGTGAGGAGGTTTTGGTACCATAACAGTCTTTCATTCAACTATATGCAAAGTCTTATTTTTATCAGCCCATGGTGGATGCCATTGCAAGTGTTGGCCCTGGATACAAAGCACCATCTTATAATGCACTTAGGGGGAAAGAGCTAGATGAGGAGCTTGAGTGTGTCAAGGAACAATTGGAGAGCATTAAAATCTCATGGAAATTTACAGGTTGTACAATTATGTCTGATGGATGGACAGATCAGAGGGGTAGAACAATAATATTTTTTTTTGTAGCTTACCCTAAAGGAACCATGTTCCTAAAATCCATTGACACATTTGCAAATGTAAAAGATGCACATTTGATTTTTTCATTGTTGGCTGATGTGGTGGAGGAAGTTGGGGTTGCAAATGTTGTCCAAGTAATCATGGACAATGCAACAAATTATGCGGGAGTTGGAAGGTTGCTTTGTGCCAAATATTCCACCACTTTTTGGACTCCATGCGCTGCCCATTGCATAGACTTGATGCTAGAAGACATTGGTGTAGGTTTTGACCCCGTACAAAAATTACCCGCATACGAATTCTAAAACATAGAAAATAAACAATGCCAGAGCATAACATGTAAAACACATATACACACAGATTTTTCCCCTGGATCCCAAAACCGGGACTACCAGCTTGATTTTTTTCATTATGTTCCTTTCAATGTTACAATACATATTTATACATGCCGAAGCATCCAA